>PVKU01010050.1:0-55880 GCA_004027475.1 Anoura caudifer | reverse complement strand
AATTTTCTAAGAAAACTAAAAATGGACCTACCTTTTGATCCAACAATTCCACTGCTAGGATTATATCCTGGAAACCGTGAAACACCAATCCAAAGGATCCTATGCACCCCAATGTTCATAGCAGCACAATTTACAATAGCCAAGTGTTGGAAGCAACCTAGGTGCCCATCAATAAATGAATGGATCAAGAAACTATGGTGCATTTACACAATGGAATTCTACGCAGCAGAAAGAAAGGAGCTCCTACCCTTCGCGACAGCATGGATGGAACTGGAGAGCATTATGCTAAGCGAAATAAGCCAGGAGGTGAGAGACAAATACCATATGATCTCACCTTTAACAGGAACCTAATCAAAAAAACAAACAAGCAAGCATATTATAACCAAAAACACTGAAATTGAGAACAAGAGAGGAGAGGGATAGGAATATCCAGGGAAAAGGGGAAGGGATTAGAGCAACAAGTATGAAAGACATATGGACAAAAGTTGGGGGGGGTGGAAATGGAAGGGAGCTGGGGAGGGCTGGGGCGGAGGGATGGGATGGGAGTAGAAAACAGAAGACTGTATAAGAACAACAATTAAAATAAAATTTAATTTAAAAAAAATAAAATAAAATAAAATATCTTTGGTAAGTGATGAGGAAAAAATTCATCACTGGAAATTATTTATTATTTTATAAATATCTTCCCATATTAGAACACATCATAGAAATTTTCTACAACTTAGAACTTAAGAGAATAACTGTTAGGAAAATTACCCAGGTCCCATTTCTTCAGGTCATGAATTCAGTTTGAACTGGATTCATTGCATGAACTAGATTTCTTTTCTTTGTTTTAATGTTTGTACTTTCAGCTAGCTATACACATTATGAGAATGCCCATTCTTGCTTACCCTATTAGTAAGATTTATCTTCACTATGTGTATCAACTGAGTAAAATGACACATACCCTGGGCAGTTGTTCCTCCCATTATACTATTCTTCTAGACTGTGCAAATGATAATGGAGATGCACAGGCCCCAGAAGCTGCCTCAAAAGTTGTAACAATATCTTACCTTGACACCTTAAGTGAAACACTGACAATGAAGCTATTAATCTATAATCTCTTTAAGAGTGGAACTAATATTCTTTTTCATTCTTTATCCCCACAACCTACTAGAGTAAACACATTATAGGTACAAAATAAAATTTGTAGAATTATTTAGAAATATATCTTCTGGCTCAGGATGTCAACCCCAAATAAGCAGAAAATTGTTTTCTTATGCATTTATTTTAAGATCTAAAAAAAAAAAAAACCATCAGATTCACATTTATTCATACTACATGTCTAATTAATGAACCATAAAAAGACATTAAAGACAATTCTACTTTCTAGCTTTGGCAAGCTCAACAAAATAACTTCTGGAACTGAAGGCAAAAGACCTTCTTGAAATTTTTACCTTCTTGTAAAAATATCATTGTAATTAAGTTTTCCGCAGCTTACTAGAAGCTCCAATGGCTGAGATATATTAATCATCTCTTCCTTAGCACTGTTAACGTAAATATTCAGGTGCTTAATAAGAATTGAGTGGAGAATGCTTTCTATTATAATTTTATAATTAACTCATTTAAAATAATTCCAATTCTTCCAGAGTTGCCTGCCTCATAAACAATAAGATAATACAGTGTGGAAGCCTTGAAAATCTTCCACTCTCTGAAATCTGCTCTGAAGAGTATAATGGACTCATGCATCCAGATGCTACGTCTCTTGAGTTTCTTTCCTGTCAGCACCATATCAGGCTGCCATAGCACAATACCACATATTGGTGGCTTAAACTTATTTTCCTACAGTTAGAAAAGCTGAAAATCCAAGATTAATTAATGTTCATGATAGGGTTGGTTTCTGGTGAGGCGTGAGAGTGGCCTCACCAGGTAACCAGATGTAACCTTCTCTCTGTGTGTTCAAATGTTCTTTTTCTCTGCACATGGAACAAAGAAAGATCTAGTGTTACTTCTTCTGCTTATAAAGACACTGGTCCTATTGAATCAGGACCCCATCATTATTACTTCACCTAACCTTAATTTACCTCCTTAAAAGCTTTATCTCCAAATATAGTCACCATGAGGGTTAAGGCTTTATATTCTCTCTAAATGTTCTTTACTTCAATAGACACTTAAACATGGAAAAGTAGAACAATGCAATCATATATTTATTAAATGGTACTAATTCTAAGGAATTAGAATGAGACAATAGGGGTGTGGAGGGGTGTGCAGGAGAGAACATTTACTTCCCCAAATTCCTATTATTGGTGGCTGAGAGAGGTATGGCTCTGAATCAGAGAGCATAGAAAAACACCCAAATGATGGTTTGCCAGCTACCTTTCCCTCACATCAATAGCAAAGAATAAAAATGTTCATTTATATTTTGTGTCAAATACTCCTTTAAGATTCAGATAAAAACTATGTACCCTGTCACTGAAAAAACAACAATAAAACACATTCTAATGTAGCAAACCTCAGTTCTCAGTTTCTAGTTTTAGAAATATTTTGACACTGAGGATCTATCTCAATGGGAAGTATTTCTAGGAATTTTTATTTTCTTAGTTTGCCAATCTGCAAAATAAGATGAGGGCTGGCAGGTTATAGGTACATACACAGGAAAAGTATTTTGTCTGAAGAAAAGAGTGTAATAGTGTAAAAGTGACTAACAGTTTGAGTTGAAATGGTGACAAATACACAGTGATGACAGTATGTCTGGGAAGGATATGGGCAAGGGACAGAGAAAACTCCAAAAAGTGCATCCATGACAACCAGAGCAGAAGGGTTGAGGCATCCTTTGCAGTGACCATTGGCATAGCACAGGGGGGCAGAATTTGCCTTTATGGGCTATCTTAAGCCTCTGCCTTTGTGAAGTAATGCCCAAAATTCAAGTACCAGAGGCACAGGAAAATAAGGATAAGCAATGGAGTCATCTCATCTTACATTTGAGAGTGCAGAATGAGGGATCTGGATTATAACATTCTCCTGGTGGTATGTAAACAAAAAGTAGGGTGAGAAGAATGGAGATCCTCCATTAAGATAGTTAAGTGGAGGAGCACAGATTTAAAGTATTGAAGCTGGAATCAATGCTTTCTTTTATGCCTGCCCAATAGGTTTTCAAAAAATTCTTTTCAGTATGTAAAACTTATATCATATAAATATTTTGATTTCTCAAAAAATTCAGAAGATCTGGTGATGCTAATCTCCAATTCTTCTGCACAACAATCGTTCCTTCACAATTAGCACCAAACTCTATTGTTTTTCTAACACTGGGGCCAAGTTATCTTCGAGTTTGAGCAGTCTTTCTTTCCAGTAGCCAGGCTTCCTGCCTCATTAATTTATATTATCTGCCTCATCCCTAAAGTTCTTTGAGTTTGTAACCCACTCCTTCTGTCTCCTGAAGTAATGTATTATATTTTATTCATTTAATGTGACAGCCATGAGGATGAACCTTGCAGATCTCCAACTCTAGGGAATTTAATTGGCCAGAGTATATTATGCTGTACTTCTAACTCACCACCACGTTTTCACCAACACCAACTTCTTACTGGCTGCTCCCATCCAATGACTGAGCATGTAGGAATTCTGAAATACACTACAGGACTCCCTGAGGACTTTGCTGAATCCTCTAAGATTGTAGAACACAACAGGATGCTTCCATCTGGCCTTTCCTTCTTTACAAGGGGTCAGACTTGCCTCCCTTAGGTCTCTTCATCTGCCTACCATTTTTTGTAACAGAAGCATTTCTTCTAATAAAATTATAGCCTAATTAAGGCCATCTTATTGTTTATGTTTTGCTAAACCTAGATTAACAGAACTGATATTGGAAGTAGAATGATCTGAAGTAGGCAGTAAGATGTGGATTTGGGACTGGCTCACCATCATCCCTAAGATGAAGAGAATGTCATTCTGATTGATAAATGAGACATAGGTATTCCCTGGCACAAAATGACACTGTAATTACTAACAATATTACCTGCTTTATTAAGAGTGCCAAAATATAAGATTGAATAAGCAAGAATCCACTTGAAGAGGAAGGGAATTTTACTGCAATGTAGGATTTAAAACCACTACCCCAAACACCATCAGATAGATCAAAATTGTTGCTGTGGTGCTTGTTATAAGCCTGGAAATAAAGTGATAGCCAACCCTAAGTGAAGTAGAAATGCCTCAGTTAAACTGGCAGATGATTGAGAAAGGAATTCAGAGTCTAAGAGCAGTGGGTACACTGGAACAGATATATTATGAAAGGACAAAAGGCCCAAAAGAGAATTATGAGTCATGAGGAGGTTCAGAGCACACATCATTCACTAAGTCCCTTAAGGAGTGTGGGGGGAGAGGAATACCATCGTTAAGAAGTTCTTTGGTGGATCTTCTCAATAGTTCAGGAAAGGTGGTAGGAAAGGAGATTAGTGAGATACTGTCATTAACATTCATGGGATGATGGAGGCCTCAAAATAATAAATGCTAGAGGTAGTACTTAGTTGCTAGAAGCCAAGAGGCATTGATTACTATAACTACTGTTAAGGTCAGGGAGCAAAGGGACTTGAGCAGATAACAAAGACAAAAAAAAAAAAAAAAAAACAAACAGAAAAAAATAGCAGAAAGCCAAGTCACAATAAAAATTATAATCCCTTGCTTAGCTCCCAGGCCGGAGCCCATATTCAGATCTGGAGATCACTAATTGAAGAGGTGTTTGAATCTCTAGGAAGAGTGACCTGGCCACACCATGACGAATGAATAACTTCATAACTGTCCAAGTGGGACCTGCATATTACCATTTACACAGGTAACCATGGCCTAGTTAAAAGGGGAAAAATACAACAATTTATTATTGATTTATTTACTATTATTATTATTATCATTATTAAATAGCCATAATTTTACCACAGTCCTTTTGTTAGAATGGGTGTCTATGGAAAACAGGAAATGAATGGTGTCCTGGCTAAATTCCAACACAGAGTGTGCCCAGTGGGTGAAGTGGACCAACCCACTGGTCATTTTCCCAGTCTTTGTGGGAATATTTGAAATTTGTGTACTTGTTGGTAGGAGTTCCTAGCTTGGAAAAGAAGAGCTGTCATACCGGGAAAGGCCAAAGGGAAATCTCTGACACTGTCTACCTTCCAATCATCAACTCCCTGCCAAGAGAGTAAATTGAAACCAACATATTCCAGGAGTTACAGCAGAGATTACTACATCATTAAAGACTAAAGTGGCAAGGTTGGTGCCATATGTTATATCTTCATTTAATTCACAGTTTAGTCCCTGAAAAAATGGGATGGATACTGACAATGACTATAGGCTTTCTCAGATTTAACAAAGCAGTACCACTGAGAGCAGCAGCTGTTCTGTCCATGGTCTCATAGCTAGAGCATATTACTAAACCCACAAATATGTGACTGGTGGTTGTTATTTTGGTGAAGGTTTATTTTCCCATTCTGATTAGAAAAGAAGGTAAGAATCGCTGCTGTTCTTATTGGACAATTTTCATCTGCCTATTTGCCTTAGGTATTTTAATACTCCCATCCTCTGTCATAATATAGTCATAATGTAGAAGAGACCTGTATCACCTAGCCATCTCATTCAACACAACTCATTCTTTCATCACATTGATGGACATCATGTTGATTGGACAGGATGAGCAAAAGACAGTATTCTAGAGGCTATGGTAAGACATTTGTGTTCCACAGCATAAGAAATAAGACCTAGGAAGTTTCAGAGACTACATACACACAGCAGTAAAATATTCAGGGGTCCAGTAGTCAAAGATGTGCTATGCTTCCCACAAATTAAAATATAAATTGCTGCATTTTAAATATCCTGTATGTTGAATGAAGTATAATATCAATAGGCTTCTCTGGGATCTGGAGCCAACATATTCCACAGCTAAAAATTTTGCTGTGGTCCAGATACTGGGTGAAACGTAGGCTACCTGCACAGAGTAAGTAGGGCCTAAAACATGAGATACTGCTGTAGTAGGTCCAGGACTTGATGCAGTAAGCTCTGCAGCTTGTATCATGTAATCTGGTAGACCTTATGGTTTTAGAATTGTCAGTAATGGGAAAACATGCAAGCTCTGGTGGGGAATCACTCATAAAACCTTGGGGCTCTGAAAATACACTTAAGAAGATATAATTTATGACTTTTGAGCAGTAAGTCTTGGCATGTTATTGTGACCTGGTAGAAAGGAAATATTTGACCTGTGGGACTCCCAGTGAGCATGTGTCCAGAACTGCTCATTATGAGTTGGCTTCTCTCAGACCTGCCAAGTAATAAAGTCAGACATGACTGGTAGCAGCCTCCCATGAGATGGAGATAATGCATCTCGGATCAAGCTTAACTTGAACTAGAGTGGCCAGTGTGGCAGGCATGAAAAGCACATATAGACACCAAATTTATGGACTTGACTTCTCAAGGCAAATCTACCCATTAATTAATGCCTCCGATTATCTAACTCGTTAAAAAAGAAACCAACATTGAGCTTCCAATATGGCATTATTTCCTGTGAAGATTAACCAGACAATTGGTGGCAAATTGGCTACACCAGTCCCTTTCCATCCTAGAAGAGTCAGTGGTTTGTCCTCATAGGGGACACTTGTAGGTTGGGTTTAAATTTTCTTCCTGCAGAGCCACTACTCACAAGGGCATATGGAATGTCAAGTTCGTAGGCATCGAATCCCACATACCATAGCATCTGGCCAGAACACTCATTTCATAGTAGGGGAGTTGTGAGAGTGGCCCCATGGCCATGCAATCCACTGATCAAATCTTGTACCAAAGCATCCAGAAGCAGCTAGTCTCAAAAAATGCTGCAACAGTCTTCTAAGTGTATACGAATGGAAGCAATCTAAAAAGATGATGCGTTATTGTTCAGGATATAGTGTATTCATTATGCAGAAACCATATTATAGTTCTGTATCCTCAATAGGAAAGATATAGGATCCTTCTGGGAAAGAGTTGTTATCCTACTTATCACCTTTTCCAATCATACACTGGAGACTTTTTGTACTTTCTGGCTCCAACACTGGCTTGTCGGTGCTGGAGATCTTGGTACCCAAAGGAGGTACACTTTTGTCAGAAGACACCACAAGGGGCCTATTGAATTATAAATTCAAGCTGCTGTTAGGGCTTTAGACTTCTTGTGTCAAGGAACCAGTTAGCAAAGAGTTCACCATCCTCCTTGTGTACTGACTCTGATCAGTAAGAGATAGGTCTGCTTTTACACAATGAGGGCAGGAAAGAATCTGTATGGAAATCCAGTGATCCAGAAGGGTGCCTTCTAGTGCTCCTGGTCCTGATATTACTGAGAACATAATGGTCTGAAATTAAAAACCTCTAACTAAAAGCAGGCCATAGCAGGAAGTCATTGTCAGCCAGCAATCCCACACACAGACAGCAATCTTAAACTGAAAAAGGTATGATCATCAAGGGCTCAAAACCTTCACTGATGTAAAGAAAAAGCAAAGTATGGTAATGATGTCAGAGGGACGATTCCCTAGTAGGGGCTATAGCCCAGTTTTTGGTTTCAAGCAAGAAAGAATTCAAAGAGGAGCCTTGGAGTAAAATGGAAGTCAGGATTTATAGAGCAGAGAGGACAAGCAAGAAAAGCCACTCCACCAACAGAGTAACAGAGAAGAGAAGGAGGGAAGACCCCAACCAAACCTAGAGGTTGAGCCTATACATGGTTGTAGTTTCTGTGGAAAGTTGCTTGCATGGGGAAATAGAGAGTGGGGAAAAAGTGTTGGGTTTGACTGTAACCTTTACAAGGTATATTTTGTGGTCTGCTTGTTTTTTATGGTATGAGTAAACATTTGTGGTATGGGCAAGCTGTGGATAGTAGTAATTTTATCTCATGACTGATTAACCACATTTTGTATCTGATGGCATGTAGCTGGCTCAGAGTCTAATAAGGCTTCACTTTGGTCTATTTGTTTAGTTCTCATGTCTCTTCCTTATACTAGTAATGACATGTATCATAGTGGAATTAATGTCTAGCCATATCTTGATCTCTATAATCCTCTGACCTTATTATGATCTCACACTTAGTATTTGCCCAGCACCTGAAACACTCTTTCACAGGAAATTGGCATGAGTGTTTTGTCATCTTTTTTTTGTCTTTGTTCAAATATCACCTTCTTAGTAGGAACTTCCTGGCTGCCTTATTTAAAACTTCACCATTTCTTCTCAGTTATCTGTACTTCATTCTTGCTTTATTTTTCTCTATACCACTTATCATCACCTATAATAAAACACAATTCACTTTTTATTTGTGTATTATCTATTGCTCCTGTATTATCTATTGCTCCTCACCTCAAATGTGAACGTCAGAAAGACTGGGATTTTTAATCTTATGCTGCTGTGTTTCCATCCACTAGAGTCTGGCTTAGTGCACTGATGATCTTATTAAATGATATGATGAGTGGTTATCATTATCGGAAGCGTTAAAGAGAAAAACCACAGCCCAAATTGTGTCACTTGTGCTAAAGCCCAGGACACCAAACTTAAACTTAATACTTGATCTAATTGTAGTTTCAACTTTTTCAGCAATGTAATCTTGATCAGTCAGTCTGGCATTTTAGCACCAATGAGGTAATCTGTCAATTGACCTCTTCCCCCCACTCTTCCTGCAAAGGAAGCTGAGGTGAGGTGATCCTCTGAATGAGAACCCTTGCTTCCCCTAAGACAATCATTTCTTTTGTTTTGTTAATAACTATCTTGTTACAATCATTTCTTTTGTTTTGTTAATAACTATCTTGTCCACCTAATTTCCACCTGTAAAAGCCTTCCAAATTATGCATCTTCTCAGACAGCCTCTCTACTAGATGACATGCTGCTTGATTCATAAATCATTCAATAAAGCCAATTAAATTTTCACAATTGATTTTTTCTTCTCTAACAGCAGCAATTATTACACTGTGAAGTGACATAAGTAGAATTAGGATTACCAAGGTGTTACAGTGTAAATGGACACAGAAAAATAGCATCATCATTAGAAACCAAAGTTTTGCCACTCTGGAGCTGCCTTTCTGGGATATTGATTTTAAGCTGTTTATTAAGTAACAAGGCTCAGAAAAAAACTTCTTACATTTCCTCCTTTTCTACCCAAGTATAGTGGACAAAAGGGGCTACATACCAAACCTGACAAACTCAGGGGAGGCCTGCGTGATGACCTTACAAACTCAAAGACCTAAAGTAATCACATAGCATGGTCTGAAATTAAAAACCTCTAACTAAAAGCAGGTCATAGCAGGAAGTCATTGTCCTCCTCTAGAATCTTCCATGACAAAAGTCAGTCTTTACCTTAATTGAGCCTGTCTCTTGTCTTTTTGCATCTACGATAACATACCTTTGGAATGTCAAGGTAACTTCCCTTTTTCCAAAACCACTGGGGTACAACTGCCACCCCAAAACAGAGACTGCAAATATCCGTATTGTTAATTGTTGACTGTTAACTATCCTGTAAAACAGTATGGTTATCATTTTGTCTTTTTTATCCAATCCCAGGGGTGTCCCCATTTTGCCCTCTTCTGCCTTTCTAATCTATCACCAGTAGGTACATAACCCACTTATGTCTTCTCTTTTGATTAAAATGTATAAAATAAGGTGCAAAACTGCCATTTTGGGGAGCATTTTCTCAATCCATTGAGGTTTTGCTTCCCTGTAATTGTCATCAGTTTTGCTCAAATAAACTCAAAAATTCTTTCAGGTGTGAACATCTCTTACATTGAAAAGATTCAGACAGCACAAACTACTTCAGGAAGGGAACCTTGGACAAATCACCTTAAGAATCTTCACCCTAACATTAGTCAGGAAGATTCCAAGCCTATTAACTGTTTACCCAGTGTCCCATTGTTTCTGAGTTGCCTCACGAAAATTTGCCTGTTGTGCATGTTTCTCTTCCTCAACTACCTATAGATCACGGATTCTCACTGCTGAAATCTAATACCCTGTCCTTCCGCTTTCTCTGTTGTCTAATAGTGTCATTTATTCCCAATATTTTCTCACTGTCTTTGGAATTTTTATGCTTATGAATTCTCCATGCACATGTATTGAAATTTGATTTTCTCCCATTAATCTATCTCTATTCATTGGATTAGCCCAGCTAGATGAACTTAGAAGATGAAAACAAAAGTGTTAACTTTTTTCAGCCCCCACATCATCATCATTATCCCAACGACTGATATTTATTGAATGCTTATTATGTGCCAGGTATTTTGCAATCTGTTTCACATGCATTATCTTTTTTAATCTTCCCAACTCTATGACATAGTTTCTAGTATTATTTACATTTTTTCTACAGCTTAGAAAGTCTAAGTGTCTTAATTAAGATAGAAATAATTGGCAGAACTGTTATTTCAAACTGGATCTTACACCAAATCTTCAATTCTTACTTGAACTCTGGTGAACACAGAAATCACAGAGAATAGTTCTAAAACTTTGTAGTACACCAAAGAAATAGAAAAGCACTGAAAAATATTAAAGTAATTTAGCAATAAAATGTGCAAACATTGTTATGTCAAAAGTATACTTGATAAAAATGTGAACATTTTTAAAGAGAAAAGTACCAAAATCTAAAGAAAAGAAAGCTTTGTGCTATATCCTAGACTTATATCATTGCCTTTAGTTGTAGAAAGTAGACAATGACTGTGCTGTTTCATCAGACTTTAAAATAAATTCTAATGACAAGTTAATTAAAAGGTATTACAATAATAGAGCAGAATCATCACAAAAACAAACAATAGCAATATTCTAATTCAAGTAAAGAAAAGGAGATATTATGAAGACTAAAAATAATAATACATGTTCTATAACACCACACTGAATTTTCAAATTAGTTTTAGCCCACACTGTTTAAATACACACACTCATGCACCAAATGGAAACTTATTGTGCCTTTCCATTTTGTCTTTTGAGGTGTAATTGAAACCCAGGTGTGGAATATCATAAAAAAGTCAGTTATCTCAGAAGCAGACAGCTAAACAGCCTCATTACTTTAAAACATTCAAATATCAAGGACAGTTCTGTGGTTTGAATGAAAAGCAAGTGAAAACTCTACAGAAAAATAGCAAATTATAAAAGAATCACAGATATGGAAGGAATTTATGTCAAGGCTAAGAAACAATGGTCAATATATAAGAATAATATGTTAAAATGAAAATAGAGGACACATTTCCTTTGAAAATTGTCACAGCATTTGTTGTTTTTATATATTTTTTTACATTTTTTGAAACCAATTTTCACTACATGAAAAATTATAGGGAACATTGACCATGCTTTGATGCACACATATTAAAATTTTAATTTTACCACCCTGCTAACTTACTCATTCATTTATTCATGCACACACAAAAACACAAACATTAATTGAAAACCTCTCTTGAGTACTATGTATTTTTAGGATTTGTGGCAAACATAAATAAAATTTTTCTATGCCCTTAAAGTCAAGTACCAGAAACATACACATACATTGAAAACTATAATACAGTGTGACAAGTGGTATGAGCATATGTAGAACCAGGTTCCTGATTTAACAAAACCAGCAAACTTTAAAGGAAAGATTTGTAAACAATGTAAATTTTTGGGAGTGGGGGAAATTACAGGGTAGATGTTGGTCAGGAAAAATAGTGAGAGACTGAAAGGGCTCAGTGAGACATTCGGTGTGGGTGGAGCTTGGGCCCCTGCTATGAGGCCAGAGGTAGAAGACAGTATTGGAACATGATGTTTGCATCAAGTAACAAAGGGAAGGTAAAGGACATTTTAAACAGAAAAATTATGTAATCAGTGTGGATATCTAGGAGATCAGTACAGTGTATATATATAGGGTGTGCTTGAGTTATTGGAAAGCAGAGGTAGTACATACTAAACAAAATGTGGTCTAAACCAAGTTGTAAAAATTAGTCTTTTAAAGCAAGGTGTGACCTGTTATTTATAAGCAGCAGTGAAATTAGGCAGATACTATGCATGGGATTCATAAACATATTCATTGTCTGATATCTTTTTTTATTTACCCTTCTGAAAGAAATATTAACAGTGTAATTTCCTTAAGCATTTAAGTTTGAGTCCTGGTCTACATTTAGGAGTAGCAGAAGAGGTGGAGAGAATGTGTCAGAAATATGTCCTTTTCTGCATCAGGTAAATCTGATTTTTCAACAGCATATTTGTGATGCTCTCTTTCATCACAGTAAACACATTACTGTTTTCCATAATTTGAACAATTTTTGAGCAATGATAGAATTATGAATGTCTATGACTATTAGGATATTTTCAATTATATGGGTATCAATGGAAATTGCTAGTTTACAGTGTTATATGTCCTTGGAGATTATCAATATTTCATGATAGACCATATGTTTTATTCTTAGATTCAATATTGATGTCTCCTAATCCTACACAAACTATTTAGCATTTAATGTGCAAGTCACATTCTCTGGTGAAAAAAGAAATTACTGAGAGAGGTATCACAATCAATAAACCTATTTCAGGCCAGACAGTGAAATCCAAGTATGAGAAATCAGTTCACAATTTGAAAACAACAATGAAAGCCTGATGCAAACTCATTTTAGGAGTAGTACTTTATAAAGTACTACATAATACTTTATAATGAGAAATAGTTGGGAACTGTGGAGGTCATCATTAAAGGCACAGAATTTCATTCATCATGAACACATTTTTAGACATATTGGTTTTGATGGAAAAATTCCATAGAGTATTTTGAAACCAAAATCTCCCCAAATATCTTATTCTCTCAATTTAAGACATGGAGTGAAATGAAGCAAATACAATCCTGTTTGTGATCTCTAAACTGAGAAAACAATTACCCCATTATTTTCTGCTATAAGGTCCTCTGTAATTGAAAATGCCAAAAAAGTTTTTATTTTTTATTTTTGTTTTTTGGTCTTTTCTGCTCTTGAATTTGATGAGAAAATAAATCCATGTTTCCATGAATATTTCTACCTTTAACAAATATTTATTTTGATATATTGATAAGAAAAAATTTAATATTTTTAGAAAAAGTTGTGTCTATTCACCAAACACAAAATGAAAACATTATTTCAACCTAAATTAAGTTGTTAATTATATACATTATTTGTTCTAATTGCAAACTCCTTAATATGGGAATGAATGATAAATGTAATTTGAAAGTAAAGGATAAGGCAGCTGGGAACTAAGACAACTTAGCATTCAATATAACAATATCTGTGGCATATGTAAATGATTTTAAAAGGAGGTTTAATTAGATTGACTTACTAAAATTAACAAAAGTAATTACTCATTGAATTGTTGATATACAATAGTCCCTTACAATTTGCTCTTTTTTAATTAAATCTTTATTATGTTTTTTTGTTACCATTTAGTTCCCTTATACCTCCCTCCCCACAGCAATCACCACACTGTTGCCCATGTCCATGAGTCCCTTTTTCTTTTTGCTTAGTCTTTCCAGGCCCTACCTCCACTCCCCAGCTGTCATCCAGTGGTTCTTTTCTGTTCACTGAATAGCTGATTAAATTACAACATCAATTTCCATAGATGTGACCTAAAATAACAGAAACCTACCATTTAATGCTGTAATGAACTTGTTATTTTACAGTTGGAGAAGCTGACATGCCATCTCCTGAATAATGAACATAATACTTACTGAAGGCTTCATTTTTGTATTTGACAAAGTTGTCTGTGGCTAGTACTTTACACTTTCTATCTCAGTTAAACTTCACATCAACCTCTGATCCAGTGTGACTATTAATCACACTGTATATGGGGTAGAATTGAGGTTCAGAGAATTTAACTTATTAAAGGCCACAAAACTTAGAAGCGGTACAGTAAACATTTGAATAGATATAGTTTAACTAAAAAGCCTAAATTCTTAACTATTATACTACATCCAAGCTTACAATGAAAAATACAATGAAAATGAATTCAATACCAAGATAAACATATAAAACAAGTTGCTAATATTTTGAAATTTCTGTCTCAAAGACTTTTTCAACTCTTTATCAACATGTACTACTGAAAACACTTGTGACTATGTTTTTAATTAAAATTGACTACTATTTAACCATTTGTTTAGTGACTTTATGAGCTAATTAACTAATTGGAAGTTATCAATTTTATTCACGGATCTTTCAGGACAAGCTCATTTTATAAAATGCAAAGCAAGTCCGTTTCTAGTTTTATTTTTCATCCTATACTTGCCCAACATTTTTGTTGTTTATGCCTTTTAATTTTTATTTTTCATGCTTTTAAAAATATGTTTTTTGGTTTTAGAGAAAGAGGAAGGTAGGGAGAGAAATATGAATTGGTTGCCACTCATACGCACCCTAACAGAGTACTGAACCTGTAACCCTTGACTGGGAACTGAACCCACGAACTCTTGGTTTACAGGTAAATTCTCCAACTGAGCCATACTGGCGAGGGCTGTTCATGCCTTTTTAAAAAATTTAAGTTAATTTACACAGTTACCCAAATGTGAGATACAAAAATTTTATAAATTAGGCAATGTTTCCCACATATATTCAATTATTATTGGATCTTCTGAGTCATAAGGCCCAAGGGGTAGGGGAGTGGGCACAAGACATACTGCCAATAGAGTGCTCACCTGATGGATCCCACTCAAAGCTTATGCATTTATTCAGTGGAAGGTAAAGAAGGACACTGAAATTTGGCTTTTTTTTTTCACCTAAATCCAGACTGATGTCACAGATGGTGTGCCTCTTTGTTCATGAGTGAGTTGTGTAAGTTTAGACATTGACTTGTACCCTGACAGGCTGCTGACTTCTGGGCCACCAGGAAAACACAGATATGGCAGGCTTGTAAGTTGTATGAAGTTTACCTCTCATTCTCTGGCCCTCATGTTTTACTAATTATTTAGATGCTCCCTACATTCTACTTACAAATCCAGTAAACATATGGGTGAAGAGAACATAGAGAAAAGTCAGCACACTCTACTGGACTACTCTAGTGGAGATAATAAAAATATTAAAATAAAAGGGGGGATGTCATGGTGTTAACTTTATTACAAAGAAGGAGATCAGCAATTGATTTGCTATCTCACTTTAACTGGTTTTCACCTTTGTCTAAAACCAGGATGAATATTGTCCAGTTGTCAGCCCTGGCTGATGTGGCTCAGTGGATTGAGCACTGACCTGTGAACCAAAGGGTCACCAGTTCGATCCCCCAGTCAGGACACATGCCTGGGTTGCAGGCCAGGTCCCCAGTAGGGGGTGCACAGAGGCAACCACACATTGATGTTTCTTTCCGTCTCTTTTTCCCTCCCTTCCCATCTATAAAAATAAATAAATAAAATCTTTAAAAATTATATTGTCCAGTTGTCAGAGAAATAATATCAGTGTTTGTGCACTGGCTTCCTAGACAATGAAAATCAATAGTTAATGCTTGTAGCTAATTTATGTCTTGTAGACCAATGGTAGGTTGAGATGAACTGTGAAAATGACATAATTGATGAGTGGATTCTGATCTGAGCTGTATTTATATTACATGTGAGGCAATTTTTTTATGTGTGACACTCTTCCCTTACAAATTTTCCCCGTTATTCCCCTAAGGTAATGTATAGCATAGATTAGTAGAATTTGTTGGGAACTTTACTTTAATATATGAAATGAAACTTTTTTGTGTGCTTAAAATTTTTTTCATTTAAACTGATATGAGCTGAAGGTTACCAGACTGATATTTCATAGTGCTGTTTGGACTCTAAAAATATAGGTATGATTTCAACTACATTTCAGTTATATATAAAGTCTCACATAATTATCCTATAATTCATAAATTTGACTCTTAAAAACAATCCCAAAAATGGGCTTTAAAATATTTTAAATGCCATAAATGTACAGTCACCAATGGTAATTATTTTTAAGAGAAAATTCGCCTACTGTAGCCATGTTATTTCACTTTTAAAAGTCTTATTACTTCACCTTCTCAACGTGTCTACTTCTCCAGAAAAAAAAATCAAGGTCACAAATAAAATCATATGTGATTGTTGCAGAAGTCTGATGATGCGTACAATGAGTTGAGTCATAAGAGTTTCCTAGAAGACTGCAGATATATGTATATATAGGTATGCATATATAATATATAAAAATACATATAAAATGTAGGAACCAATGAAGTGGAGTAAATTATTTTCTAGGTAAAAATATATACCTCTAGTAACTAGAAGCAAGGATTACTATAATTGTGGTGCTGTTTTTGTACATTAAATATTGTAAAAAACACATCCAAAATATGGAGAATAATCTATAATAACAGGCATAAAACTCAATTAAACAGCCCTGGCTGCTGTTGTTCAGTGGATTGAGTGCTGGCCTGTGAACCAAAGGGGCGCTGGTTCAATTCCTAGTCAGAGCACATACCTGGGTTATGGGCCAGGTCCCCAGTGGGGGAGCATGCAAGAGGCGACCACACATTGACGTTTCCCTCCTCTCTTAAAAATAAATAAATAAATAAATAAATAAATCTTCAAGAACTTCAAATAAACACTGCAATAATCTTCCATTAATAGTATACAACAAGAATTGCCCATTCTGTTATTTTCTTACAATTTCCGCATTTAGTTTCCAAGTTAATGGGATTCTATTTTGAGCTGGCCAAACATATTTTTGAATTATATATAGAATAAGCTGGCATATGACTTAAATGAGATATTTCCTCCTGATAGAATAATGTATAACATTCATAGTTCTTCTTAAGATCAACTTCCTTTTTGTATTTAACAAAGTTCTTCAATAATGATATATGGATCAATTCGGAGCACATTATATATAGCATTATCTCTTTTTTCTATAAAGGACCCATGAGGAAAGAAAAAACAATGGGAATAAAATCTGTTTTCAGTGTCTTCACAAATTTTTTGAAGAGCATTTTTAATCAGGGAAATCTGTGACTTCAAGTTCATAGATTATTTTATGGGATAGTAATTCATTTTCTAACAGGAAATCAAGGTATAAAAGTAGTTTTTATGTAAGGAAACTATACAACTTAAAAATAAGTAGGAGCTAAAATATGTAAATGTGTGGCTAAATCTGCAACATATACTACTATAAAAGAAATTAATGTGAAATAGTGAATTTTTTTCAGCTTTATTAAGGTATAATCTAAAAATAAAAGTGTATGTATTTACAGCATACAGCATGATGATTTGGTATACATACAGATTGTGAAATAATTACTATAATCACCTTCATTAACACATCCATTTTTTCACATACTTGTGTGTGCGTGTGTGTGTGTGTTGAGAACACAAGATCTACTCTCAGCAAATTTCAAGCACAATATACAGTGTTATTAACTGCAGTACATTAGATCCTCAGAACTTATTCATCTTATAACTGAAGTCACATGACCATTGACCAACATCTCCCCATTTCTCCCAACCATGTAGTAGCCACCATTCTATTCTCTGTTTCTGTAAGCTCAAGAGTTTTCTGTGAGTTTTTTTTTTTTTTTTTGGCGGGGGAGGGTCTAGATTTTACTTTTATGTGATATAGTACAGTACTTATATTTCTGTGTCTGACTTATTTTATTTCACATAATACCCTCCAAATTCATCCATGTTGTCACAGAAGGCAGGATTTCCTTATTACATAAAGTTGAGTAATATTCTATTATATATATATACAAAATATTTGTTCTATCCACTCATCTGTTGACAAGCATTTAAATTATTTTCATTTCTTGGTTATTGTGAATAATGCTTTAGTGAACACGTGAGTGTAAATATCTCTTAAAGATAGTGATTCTGCAGTTCCAGCCAAGATGGAGGCATAGGTAGAAACTCTTTGCTTTCTTGCACAACCAAAACAAGTAAAACAGCCAACTAAAATCAATAAACAACCAGAAGTGCCAGAAAATCAAACTGGCATGGAACTCTGTCAATCACGGAATTAAAGAAACAGTCAAACAGAACAACCAGACCAATAGGGTGGCAGACAGAGAAAACCCATAGTGAGGTGGCAGATCATGGGGATGGGGCTGGCTGCTGCAGGCTGTGTGGGTAGGGCTGACTTGAGAGGAAGCTGAGACTCAGAGGTGGCTGTGGATTATGGTGGTTGCTGTGGTGGGAGAAAGTCCCAGTCTCACACAAGAGTTCCTTGAAAACTGCTCTGTTCCTTCTCTGGCCCTCCTCCACAGGCAGTGCCACAGTGTAGCAAGGAAGGTTGCCCTGTCCAGGCTCCTTACAACTTATCAGGGGCCCTGAGCAAAGAAATAGGGCCAAAATGAAAGAACAGTACAAAACCTCAGAAAGAGAGCTAAGCAAGGAGGATATAGCCAACCTATCTGATGGAGAATTTAAAGCCCTTGTAATCAAAATGCTCACAGAACTGATTGAGCTTGGTCAAAAAATGAAAGAACAAGTGAAAGATACCCAAAATGAAATAAATCAAAATATTCAGGGAACCAACAGTGACAGGAAGGAAACCAGGACTCAAATCAACAATTTGGAACAAAGGGAAGAAATAAACATCCAACTGAAACAGAATGAAGAAACAAGAATCCAAAAAAAGTGAAGAGAGGCTGAGGAATCTCTGAGAAACGTGAAACTTCCAATATCTGAATTATAGGGGTGCCAGAAGTAGAACAACAACAGCAATAAATTGAAAGCTTATTTGAACAAATAATGAAGGAAAACTTCCCCAATCTGGTGAAGGAAATAGACTTCCAGGAAGTCCAGGAAGCTCAGAAAGTCCCAAGGAAGTTGGACCCGAAGAGGAACACACCAAGGCACATCATCATTTAGTTACCCAAGATTAAAGATGAAGAGAAAATCTTAAAAGCAGCAAGAGGAAGGGAAAGAGTTACCTACAAAAGAGTGTCCATAAGGCTATCAGCTGATTTCTCAAAAGAAACCATACAGGCAAGAAGGAGCTGGAAAGAAGTATTCCAAGTCATGAAAGGCAAGGATCTACACCCAAGAATACTCTATCCAGACTTCTGGCCAAGATGGAGGTGTAGGCGGACACACTGTGCCTCCTCTCACAACCAAAATTAAGGACAACAAAGATTTAGAAACAAGAAAACAACCAGAACTCAGAAAATTGAACTGTTTGGAAGTCCAACAACCATTCATCCAGACCGGTAAGAGGGGGGGAGTTGCAGCAGGAAAGAGTAGAGGTGCGGACCGGGCACGCAGGCAATAGAGGCTGGCAGATCCCAGGTGCACAGGTGGCGGCTGGCAGACCCTGGGCATGTGGTGGCAGCTGTGCAGA
The DNA here is from genome assembly GCA_004027475.1 of Anoura caudifer. Lineage (NCBI taxonomy): Eukaryota > Metazoa > Chordata > Mammalia > Chiroptera > Phyllostomidae > Anoura > Anoura caudifer. Next base: position 36,648 of record PVKU01010050.1, on the reverse strand, counting down.
CTCAGTGAGGCCACGCAGGGTGGCTGGCTGACCAGGTGGTCCCACATTCACGTGCGAATCATCCAGGCAGAGGGGAAGCAGAAGAGGGGACTGGAATCCAGGAATGAGCAGAGCAAGCACTATTGTTTCTTCTCGGACCCCACCCCCATATACAGCGTCATTACCCAGTGACTGGGCTGCCCCACCCTAAGGAACACCTAAGGCTCCACCCCTCACTACCTAACACCCGCGAGACTAGACAAAAAAAAAAAAAAAAAAAAAAAAAAAAAAAAAAAAAAAAAAAAAAAAAAAAAAAAAACCCAGAAACAAAAATGGCTCAAACCAGAGAACAAATCAAAGCCCCAGAGCCAATTTATCTAAGCGATGAAGAGCTAGCCAACCTATCAGATGCACAATTCAAAGCCTAGGTGATCAGGATGCTCACAGAATTTGTTGATTTTGGTCAGAAATTAGATGAACAAACAAAGATTACAATAAGTGAAATGAAGAAAAACTCATGGGGAACCAACAGAGATGGGAGGAAAACTAGGACTCAAATCAATGGAGTGGACCAAAAGGAAGAAAGAAACAACCAAACAGAAAACAAGGAAGAAACAAGAATTCAAAAAAAATGAGGAGAGGCTTAGGAACCTCCAGGACACCTTTAAATGTCCCAACATCCGAATTATAGGGGTACCTGAAGGGGAAGAAGAAGAGCAACCAGTGGAAAATTTATCTGAACAAATAATAAAGGAGAACTTCCCCAATCTGGCAAAGGAAATAGACTTCCAGGAAGTCCAGGAAGCTCAGAGGGTCCCAAAGAAGTTGGACCCGAGGAGGAACACACCAAGGCACATCATGATTACATTTGCCAAGATTAAAATGAAGGAGAGAATTCTAGAAGCAGCAAGGGATAAAGGCAGAGTCACCTACAAAGGAGTTCCCATTAGACTGTCAGCGGATTTCTCAAAAGAGACCTTGCAGGCAAGAATGGGCTGGAAAGAAGTATTCCAAGCCATGAAAGGCAAGGACCTACATCCAAGATTGCTCTATCCAGCAAAGCTTTCATGTAGAATGGAAGGGCAGATAAAGAGCTTCTGAGATAAGGTCAAGTTAAAGGAGTTCATCATCACCAAGCCCTTATTATATGAAATGTTAAAGGGACTTATCTAAGAAAAAGAAGATAAAAAATACGAACAGTAAAAAGACAGCAAACTCACAGGTATTAACAACCAGACCTAAAACAAAAGCCAACTAAGCAAACCACTACAACAGGAGCAGAAACACCAAAATGGAGATCACATGGAGGGTTAGCAATAGGGGAGTGGGAGGAGGAGAGAGGGGGACAAGGTACATAGAACAAGTAGCACAGACAGTGGGTAGAAAATAGACAGGGGGAGGGCAAGAATAATGTGGGAAATGTAGAAGCTAAAGAACTTATGACCCATGGACATAAACTAAAGGGGGAAATGTGGGTGGGAGGGGGTGTGCAAGGTGGAGGGGAATGAAGGGGAGAAATGGGACAACTGTAATAGCATAATCAATAAAATATAATTAAAAAATTTAAAAAAATATTTTAAAGAATACTCTATCCAGCAAAGTTATCATTTAGAATGGAAGGGCAGATAAAGTGCTTCCCAGATACAGTCAAGTTAAAGGAGTTCATCATCACCAAGCCCTTATTATATGAAATGTTAAAGGGTCTTATCTAAAAAAGGAAAATCTAAAATATGGACAGTAACATGTCAACAAACTCACAACTAACAACAAATTAATCTAAAAAAATAGAAGAAAGAAAAACAATGAAAACAAAAACTAAGCAAACCACTAGTACAGGAACAGAATCAGAGAAATGGACATCCCATGGAGGGTTTTCAGTGGGGACAGAGGGGAGGAATGTGGGGGGAAGTACAGGGGAGAAAAGCGTAATTGGTAAGCATTAAATAGACAGGGAGAGGTCAAAAATGCTATAAGAAACAGAGAACTCAAATAACGTATATATACAACCCATGGATATGAACTAAGAGGGAGATGCTGGAGGGTTGAGGGGTGCAGGGTGGAGGGGACATAAAAAGGGAAAAATTGGGAAAACTGTAATAGCATAACCAATAAAATACAATCAAAACAAGATAGTGATTATGTTTCTTTGGGATATACACTCAAAAGTGGGATTGCTGGATGATATGGTAGTTCAATTTTTAATTTTTTGAGGAACCTCCATGTTGTTTCCTATAATGGCTGCACCTAATTAAAATCACACCAGTAGTGTAAAACGATTCTCTTTTTTTCACATCTGTGCAAACATTTACTACCCCTTTTAAATAATAACCATTCTAACAATTGTTAGATAATAACTTGTGATTTGACTTACATTTTCCTGAAGATTAGTGATTTCAAGCACCTTATAGGTATACAAATGTACCTATTCGCCATTTGTATATTTTCCTTGGAAGAAGGGTATTATAAATAATTAAGAAAGAAATATTTTTAGATAGAGGAATTAACAATATATTTGTATAGCAAACCAGTAGCAAGTAAAATAGAAAAATCATTTTGGAGAAAAGAGGTATCCTAGAACAATTGTTACAAAAAAATAAAATCTAGTGATTGAATGCATGGGTTGTTGCCGTAGGAACATTATGAATTAATATATGGCAACAAAGAGGAAATTAGAGTATGAATATTGGTAGGTAGTTAGATGTAGTAGTGGCTTTCTGTGAAGGTTCACTAATGATTGCTACAATTTCTCAATGAAGTAAGAAGTAAAGTGAGGATGAAGAAATATTAAGAGCCTAAGGAGGAAAGAAAAAACGTTATTGGAAAAAGATGAAATATGAAGTGACTAGGGGTACAGAGTATGATATTGCTGAGCAAAATGAAGGTTCTACCTATGATTCAATCTCATGAATTGAAAGTGAGACAAATTAGCACAGTTGTGCTTTTTTGTCCAGCCTTATGTCACAACGTGGAAGCTTTGTATGAGAAAATAGTTTAATTAAACATGTATGTGTTTTGCTAAGCAAGTAAAATAAAGCAAGAGTAGTATAACAAAAAGAGATCACAGAGCATATACAAGGTATGAAATTCAGAGTTCATGATTTTAAGTTGAATGGAAGAAAAAGACTTAAGGAGGAAAAACAGTAACAATATCCATATGAATGGAGTGGACGTATTTGTTCAATTGAAGAAGACTTGAGGTCTGGGTACTTGTGGTAAAAAACAAAAAAATTAAAGGAAGGAAGATGTGGTTAACAGAGTACGATACATAAAATAGAAATTTGGTGTCATAATTATAGTAAGGATGCGGTCTTTAGGGTATCCTCATGGAAATGTGTGGCTGGGGTAAAATGGACAAGATAAATGGAAGAGAGGGGAGTCAAAGCCAGAGGGAGTAGGATGATGGAAAGATTGTCAACATGTATATCTTGATTATTTTTAAGTGCTCAAAATAAAGGCACAGGAGAGTGATTGAAATAAAGAAGATAAAAATTCTTGAGGAATGAATGCCATTTATAATATATTGGATTGGCCAAAAAGTTTGGGTGTTTTCTGTAAAATGGTTCTAGTAGTGTTTAATTGTCTTTAACTTCATTCAAAACAATTTTGTTAGATTGTATTGTAACACCTGTCATATCAGCATGCATTTCAAAAATTTATCAAAATTGGTGAATATTTTGGTGACCATTTTATTATTGAGGATGAAAAAAACATGCAACATTTTGGCATATTATGTTTTATTATTTCAAGAAAGGTAAAAATGCAACTATCATGCAAAAGAAGATTTGTGCAGTGTATGGAGAAGGTGCTGTGATTGATGGAACATGTCAAAAGCAGTTTGTAAAATAACATGCTGGAGATTTCTTGTTGGATAATGCTCCATAGTCAAGTAGACCAGTTGAAGTTGATAGTGATCAGATCAAGACATTATTTGAAAACAATCAACATTATACTATGCAGGACATAACTGACATACTCAAAATATTCAAATCAATAAAGTTGGTGAAAATAAAAAATATGTCTTTTATTTTATCAAAAAAACCTAAATGGACTTTTTGTCCCATCCAATATATTCTAGTGAAGAAAAGTAATTGTAAAATTGATGTTTCTCAATACTCAGCTTAATTCAAAGTTTTGTTGTTGAATGCAAGGCCAACGTGGCTACAGTTAAATGTTAAGCTATATAACTTTGTAAAATTAGTCTTGAAAAGAATATGTTTATAGAGTCATTGTTGCCAACTGAAATGAAACAGAGTCTTCCTCCCCATTACAAGTGGAAGAAGGGAAAAACTGCTTTCATAGTACATAAGGTCAGACCAGTGTGTCAAGACTGATACATCCTTGCATTACAAGCAAACACCGACATAAGTAGGTATCGTATGCACCAATATATGCAAAATATTCATTAATTTTATGAGTAAAACCTATTTACTCATAATTAATTTCTGTGGAGATTCCCCTTAATGTTAATTGCTAAGGTTGTAGGGAAATGTGATAACTAATAAAATTAGGGAGGATATGAATGTGATACAAAAAAGAAAAGTGGTGACATGGAGAACTAGGTATGATTTCTCACATAAAAAGAGGATGAGAATTGTAACTAATATAATTTAATGATATAAAAAAGTATGATGACTGGGATAACAAAGCTAATGTGCTCCAATAAGACATACAGATAGACATTCTAACAACATATATGTCATTATGGGTCCATAGAGATATATTTGAAAGAGAGAAATCATGTGTACTAGGATAGGCAAGGCTGGGTAGGCTATGCTGCAGTAAAAATGATCCCCAAAACTCAGTGGATTGAGACAATAATAATTTATTTCTCCCCTGCACTAAATATTCAATGAGGGTTAGCAGAGAAGCTGGTCATGGAAGTCACTCAAGGACCCAAGCTGATAGAGTCTCTGTCCCACACTGGCATGCTGACATCTGGAAGTTATATGTATGACATATGTTCATAATTTGTCAGCTAAAGCAATAAAGGCAGAAAAATGAAATATTTGTGAATAGCCCTAATGACCACAAAAGAATTATAATAAAACAAACCAGCTAAATAACAACAAAATTATTCAAAAGCAAATATGCGTATAAACATTTTTGAGAAGCATAAAGATTTAACTCAACTGAGCAGTTAAAAATTCCAGTCCCTAACAGATTTTTAATATCATCTTATGCTAAAAAAAAAACTCCTAGAAATAGACACCAAAGAAGCCTAATCTTCTAGCTCATCATTCTCAAAGGATGAAAATTGCCCCTTGTATAAAACTGAATGTAAAATGCAATATATAGGTTTTTATTTTGTCAGTCAGGCAAGGACTAAATCAGGCTTCTAGGCAAATATTCTTAGAATAAATTTGAAAACATCTTCCTTACCCTGCACCCACATTTTTTCCTCTTAGATGAGTATTAATTCTTTATTAGATGTAATCTGATGGTTTCATAATCTGAGATATAGGACTTAAAAATAAATATCTACTTATAAGAACTGAATGTGATTTCAGGGGGAAAGCTGAGATCTTCTCCAAAAAAGCCTTCAAAGTCCTAATTATTTTTCTTTCCAGCACAGTGGATTAGCTTCTGCTATATGAGGACAAGTGGAAACTGTGTACGGAAGTATTTTGGTTATGCACAGCTGCACTCAGAAACGGTTAGCAGAATGTTGCTATTGAGGAAGATCATGTGGGTCAACACTTCCACATTGATGAGGATCCCTTTTGTAAAAGTATGATTACTCCTGTAAAAGATGGATTGATTCCAGAAGAGTTAACATATTACAAAAGGATATTTTTGATTTGATGGGAGTGACAGAGAAGGTAAGAGAGAAGCAAGAAGAAGAGCTCAATAGCTTTCCAAGTGTCACACAGCTAAGACATACAATGACAGATAGAGATGGGAAGTTAAACTCCAGATGGCTCTACATGAAGCTGAAAGCTTGAGGCCATAATGTCAGATAAAATGAATCCAGCACCCTGTGCTGTCAAGATAGTTCCATGCAAAGTGTGTTTCTGAGAATTCTGTTGTAAAGAATTAGGAATGACAGCAATATAGATTGTGGGAAGTAATGCCTAAAAAACATATTATGATAAAAAGAGACATCTTTGTCATTTGTGTTATAAATTTCCTTTATAAATTTTATTTAAAAGCTATATATTTTCAGATAAAGAACAAAAATTAGTTCTTATTAAATACTGATAGCTAATAATAGCAGAATACATAAGAACATGAGTCAGAATATCTGGATTAAAACTCAGCCTTTGTTATTAATAGCTTGTGTGAGTTTTCACAGGTTACTTATTTTGCTGTGACCCAGTTTCTTCATGTCTAAAACAGGATAAAATTAGTAGGCTTTGTTTGTAATGATTAAATAGGTTACTATGAGTAAATCACTTAAAAAAGAGTCTGGTACACAGTGAACACTCAACTTTATTCATTATTGTAATTATTCAAGTTACTATCTTATTTGAATAATATGTTCCCCCAGGAATCTGGTAATGTATTAAAATGACTTACAGGCAATGTTGAATTATTCTCAGTAAATTGACTCTAGAGAGAAATTAGCTAATGAAAGTAAAATATTTTAAAATATCCTTTGGAAATATGTCCACTTGTACTATTTATATTAATACCTACTATATGGCATATTAATTTAAAATATTTCATGAGGTATGCCCATAATTTGCTTTAAATATGTACATACATTGTATACATATTTATATTGTCTACATATATGTATATATAAATATACATGTATATATTTTATATGAATATATAAGTATATTTATATATAAATACATATTTAAGCATATTTATATATAAATACATATATATTGATTTATGTTTGCAAAACCAGAATGTTATTTCAGGAAAGATAAAAATCTGTTCATGTTGATTACATCTGAGGAAGAGTTGATGTAGGTATGCAATGAAAGAAAAATTTTGTTGTATTGTCTTGTGTGTTTTTTTAAATATGTGCTTCTTGTAGCATATCATTTAAAATATATAAAAATATTTTTCTTCATACAGAGCAGTTTTTTTGCCTTATAGTATGTATTTTCATTTTCTGTAATTGTTTTTCTTTTGCTACAGTAGGCACAGTCTCTAGAAATCATAAGGCATGTGTTGAATTATGCATGAACGTTAAGGGAACTTTTTAACTCTGGCATTAACAGTACTTCCTCCTGGGGAAGGGCCCCAAAACACCCTGTTCATTGATGACCTGCCAGAGCAAGACTAATACTAGTGCCCCTTGCCAAGTGGAGTACTCTCTTCCAGCTTATTTTAAAATACATAGTCTTCCCAGTGAGAAATATATTGGTATCCAGGTACCATTTTTAAGTCTTATGTCAATGAGTCGAAGAATGTCTGGTACAAATGCAAGTGACACATCATAAGATTATGATGGAAGGTCGTGGCTCAAGGAGGCAGGGGATCCTTAAATGAAGAGTACAGTTTGATTCTGCGGAGAGAGAACACCAAAAATATCAGTTTATCCCGTGCAATTTCCAGGAAAGTTGTTACATAGCTTCCTTTTTATAAAGTGTTGAAACTGTTAACTATGTATATTAAGGGCACACACTTTTTTCTACCTTTTATTTTTAATGTCTTTGTATGAATCATTATCTAATTTTCACCTTGTCATGCAAAGTCTCTTTAAGGCTAGCTATTTTATATCATTAGAATTAGCGCTAACATTTGGGGATATTTTCGCTTTTATTTATGGCCAATAAAAGGAAGAGATGTGAATTGCAATTTTGATAAATTCACTAGCCAAAACATTTTGCAGAAACTATCTGTGGAATTAATTGCTTTGCCTCTCTCAAAACAATCAAGCCATGCTTGTTCATGAAAAATTTAATGAAATTCTTGCAGTAATTTTACAATTATGCCAATGCTTAAAAATTATTGCTTTCTTATTATATGGAAAATTAAATGGTCTAATTCATATTTTTCCATACTTGTAAGGAAATAAAACTTAGCTTGAAACAAACTACTCTTTAATAAGTACAGCATGATGGTTGAGCTGTAATAATTTTATTTACCTTTTTTAAAAGACTATTTTTAGAGCCTTTTTAGGTTTACAGCAAAATTAAAAGAAAGGCACAGACACTTCCCATACACCCTGTCCCCACACATGCCTAGCCTCCAGCATTATCAACATGTCCCATCAGAGCTGTACCTTAGCTACAATTGACGAACCTACAGTGATACATCATAATTACACCAAAACCATAGTTTATGGTAGAGTTTGCTCTCAGTGTTGTACATTCTATGGATCCATAAAAGTGAATGATATCATGTATCTATCATTATGGAATCATACAGAGTATTTTCACTGCCCTATTATAACACAATTTTATGTCCTCTGAAAAGCTGGGTAGTGAACAGCACCCATCTAGCAATACTATTTGAAATGTACATTCTAAACTATTATTTAGTTAATCAGTATCCTTCTCTAACATAATAATAATAAAATAATATCAAATGAAATTGAATGCCAAAGTCTCTGAAAGATTGCTTCTGGACAAAAGTTACTGGTGTTATACAAGAAACCTCATGATACTGTGTAATCTAAGTCCATATTCAACTTGGATTTCAAGAAGAACATTATATTCTTCCTTCCAAAAACAGTTTTAAGTAATTCTTTGATCACTAGAGTCTGAGTAATGCTAATCACTGATGAGAAACTAATTAGGTCAGAGGAATAATATCAGTTACTAAGTGTACTTGAAAAAGGATGCTGATATATTAATTGTGCAGTTACTTGGGATAACAAGTAAAGCAGGCTATTACCATTTTTGCATGGACTATTGGAGGTATGTCACATTTCTATAAAGTCTGTGAACTTTAAGCACCTGCCACAGGAAAAACAGTAAGCTATTACCTCCTGAGGAATAATAACCCTACCACAGCATCCTGCTTACCCTGCACAGATCCTTATAGGCAGAAATTTGCATCACAGCTGATCTGAGTTTTGGCAGGATGCCTTATAATTCTATGTGGCCATTTCTTACCAAACTACCCCCCACTTCCCACACTCCCAAGGAAGCTGTCATAAAACATTCTCATGGTCTCTGGATTCCAATGAGGGATGATGCTTTTGACATTCCCCCCTCAGAGTAGTATCACAATATAAACCACTTAGCTATAGTCTGTATTTGGTTCCTCAACAATGGCACACCCAACAGATCTCATTTTAATCTTCCAGCTCATTTTGCTTAATTAGCATCCTTTTTGGTGTGTGAAACACTTATCTCAGAGAACTGACACCTTTCACTTAATCCTCTTTTCATTGTCTATGTAAGTAATGAACTGTCTAAATCTGTAAGTGGTTCATTGTATCTTTACAGCTGAATCAGGCTTTGAGCATAGCCTTGCCTATTTTGTGTACTTGCTTGATAATAACAGGATTTCCAAACTGAGTATATCTCAGTACCATATAATAACATTTTATTTCTTCAAAAATAAAACAAATAATTTCAAAACTTTATGAAGCAATGGAAGAATAATCAAAGCAACCTTGAGAAAGAAAATCAAAGCAGAAGGCATCACACTCCTTGATTTCAAATTACATTACAAAGCTATAATACTCAAAATAGTATGTCACTGACACAAAAACAGACACATAGATCAGTGGAATAAAATAGAGAGCCCAGAAGTAAACCCACACATACATGGTCAATTAATTTGTGACAAAGGAGGCATGAATATACAATGTAGAAAAGACAGTTTCTTTAATAAATGATGTTGGGAAAACTGGGCAGCCACATGAAAAAAAAATGAAACTAGATTCCTGTCATATGCAGGTACCATACACAAAAATTAACTCAAAATGGATTAAAGTCTTAAATGTAAAATTTAAAACCATGAAACTCCTAAAGGAAAACATGTATTAAGCTCCTTGACATCAGTCTTGGTGATGATTTTTTGGATCTGACTCCAAAAGCAAAGGCAACAAAAGTAAAAATAAACAAATGGGAATACATCAAAAAGTTTTTCAACAACTAAAGAGATCTTGATAGCATTATGCTAAGTGAAATAAGTCAGACTGAGAAAGACAAATACCATATGATCTCACTTTATATATATAGAGAATGAGAAATAAAAAAACAAACTCATAGATACTCCACACCAAGGCGGAGTGGAGAAGGGTCAGCAAAATGGGTGATGGGAATCAAAAGGTACAAACTTCTAGTTTTAATATAAATAAATCATGGCAATATAACCTACAACATGATAATTATAGTTAATAATACTGTTTTGCATATTTAAAAGTTGATAAGAGAGTAGATCTTAAGAATCCTCATCACAAGAAAAATATCTGTAAATACAAGTATGGTAAGAATGTTATCTAGACTTATTATAGTGATCATTTGGTAATACGCACAAATATTGAACCATTTTGTTGTACACCTGAAAGCAATATAAGGTATGTATCAGTTACTACTCATTAAAAAAAAGAAGAAGAAAATTATTTAGCTCACAGTTTGGTGGGTTGGCTGGAGTTTGCTTATTTTTGTCTAAGCCCCACTGAGTGCCTCTGCTGGTCATTCACTGGGAAGGTTGGGGCTGTCTGATCTGGGGTCACCGTGGCTCAGTTGGCTCTGCCCCATGTATCTGTCATCTTCCTGCTGTGACCAGCATGCTGGGTCAGCATGTTCTTCCCCTGCCAGCAGCTGAGATGCAAGAAAGCAAGCATAACCACATATATAATTTTTATGCCTGTTTGTATTATATCTGCTAATATCTAGACAAAGCAAGGCACTTGCTGAACCCAGAGCCAAGGAATGAGGAAAAACAGTTTTCCAACAGTGGGAAAGCACTGAAATGGTACATAGTAAAATGTGTGGATGTACAATCCCATTACAGAAAAGTAAGTGAAGATCTGGAACAATAATCCAGTTTGCCACATTCTCTCTAGCTGAAGTTTCTTTATCTGAATAATATGATTTAATGGAATACAATGATGTGTATTCAAAATTCTGTATCCAAACAAGAAAGCACTATAATTAATCTATATATGTGTACTAACAAAATTATAAATTGCCTGTAAGTCTGAGAAGAAAAAGTAAAATGATCTTGTCATCACATTTCAGCATTTCTTCCAACAGATTCATGCTTCTTACTTTTGTCATTTAAATATATTGTGCGTCATGGTTATAATTTCCCCACACTAAGTTAAAATGTCTTAAAAAATGGGTAAATGGCTTTAATATGGGAATTGAATTAAGAACCATAAAAAAGTTCATGTGTTAATGTACCACAGTTTCTTGATCCACTTGTGAAACTGGAGAGCATTATGCTAAGTGACATAAGCCAGGCAGTGAAAGACAAATATCATATAATCTCATCTATAAGTGGAACCTAATCAACAAGACAAAGAAATGAGCAAAATAGAACCAGAATCTTGGAAATAAAGAGCAAACCAACTGTGACCAGGGAGGAGGGAGAAGGGATTTGGGAGGGAAAGAAGGAGAAGGGGCAAAGAAACACGAATAGAGGACTCATAGGCATGGACAATGGTGGGGGGGATTGACTGTGGGAGTGGGAGGGGGAAAGGATAGGGGAGAGCAGTGGGGTAAAAGCAGGACAACTGTAACTGAACAACAATAAAAATGTTCATGTGTTAAAAGAAAAATGGAAAGTTTTAAACTAAACATAGAGGAAATCACCTAAAAATTATAAACTTACATGAGTAAGAAACTTAACAGAAATAATAAAAATGTGTTTGATTTTGGAAATGTCTATTAAAGCACAAGATTACCTTTCTGCAACAAATAGAGAATATCTTGTGCCATTGTTAAATGGCCAAAATTAACATACAATGCCTGATTTGGTGAAGGAGTTAGGTCTCAAAGTAAATACTGGGTGGATCAAATGACCTATCAAAAGTGTAAATCTGTATAATTCAAAGATTATACAGTGTCTGCTGTAAGAGTAAAGTGTCTGCTCTGTAGTGAAGCAGGAGCAATTTTTCCCAATAGCTTGTAGTAAACCTTTGGTAAAGTGATTACACCGCAAAGCAAATTTTCATGCTTGTTAATGAGGGTCTCAATCAACTTAATTTCACTGTAGATCAAAAAAATACAGGAACTCTTATAGAAAAAATATATATTATAAGGACAACGTCATTCAAATTGCAAATGATATAAGCTGAAAACTTATGTTCCAAAATGTAATTACAAATACAGTGTCAGTTTACCAAGACCTGTGTCAATCAAGCAAAGGGTCTTACAAAGACTTCTTCTCCATCATATTGCTTTGTCTAAGGCTTCAGATGGTACATGATGTATATTCATTCCGTTAAAGGGTCCTGAAACCCACAGCAAAAATGCCCAACAATCTTCATGTGCAGTCAGAAGTAAAACTTGGGCATTCACTCTTTTACTTACTTTTTCTCTGGCTCACTCTAGCTTATCCCTCAACAGCAGCAGTGGCTGCCACCTCTTTCCCACCCCTCACCACCAAACCCTACCTCTCTTCAACTGAGAGTAGCTACCACTTCAGAATCTTTGAAATTTTTATTTTTCTAAATGTATCTGTCTTCATTATGAATTTTTAGAATACTATGTGATTAACTGTACATTTTATCACATTGTACTACATATCCCTTGCAGTGAAAGAATATAATTTCTACTTAATACTCCATACCATCACTCAGTTTTCCCCCTGAATATGCCTACAAATAAGTTATTACATGTTAAATAATTTCTTTTTTAAAAATTATTTATTTTGTTGTGTTTTTTCATTACCATTTATCTCCCTTATATCCTCTTCCTCTTCCACCACCTCTTCCTTCACCACAATCATCACACTGTTGTCCACCTTCATGAGTTCTTTGGCTTTTTGCTCAATCCCTACACTCTCTAACATCCTCCCAGAAGAGCTGTCAGCTTGCTCTCTATCTGAGTCTGTCTCTGTCTTGCTTGTCAGTTCAGTCTGTTCGTTCCACTTACAAGTGCAATCATATTGTATTTGTCTTTCTCTGACTCGCTCATTTCACTTAGCAAAATGTTCTCCAGTTCCATCTACACTGACATAAAGGGTATAATTTTCTTCCTTTTTACAGATGAATAGGATTCCATCGTATAGATATACTATAGTTATTTTATCCACTTGTTTAGTGATGGACACTTAGGCTGCTTCCAAATCTTGGCAAATGTAAATAATGCTTCAATAGTTATAGGGGTGCTTACATTCTTTCAAATTAGCGTTTTGGGTTTTTTTCAGATACAGTTCTAAGAAGTGGAATCTCTGGGTCATAAGGCAGGACCATTATTAATTTTTTGAGGTAGCATGACTTACCACACTGGATGTACCAATCTGCATTCCCATCAATAGTACAAAAGGGTTGTTCTTTCTTCACATCCTCCACAGCACTTACAGTTTGTTGATTTATTGATGATAGCCAGTCTGACTGGTGTGAGGTGATATCCTATTGTGGTTCTTATTTGTTTTTCTCTAATGGTTAGTGATGTTGACCATCTTTTCATATGTCTGTTGGCCATCTGTATGTTATCTTTGGAGAAGTGTCTATTCAGGCCCTTTGCACACTTTTTAATTGGATTGCTTTTTTTTTTTTTTTTTTTGGTATTGAGTTTTATAAGTTCTTTATAAATTTTGGATATTAACCCCTTAGCAGGTGTATCAGCAAATACAGTCTCTCCTTTAATGGCTTGTCTTATACTTTGTTAATGGTTTCCTTTGCTGTGCAAAAACTTTTAAGCTTGATGAATATCCATTCTTTTATTTTGTTTCCCTTGCCTGAGAAGATATATTGGAAAAAAATATTAACATGAGCTATGTCTGCTATTTTAATGCCCATGTTTTAATTAGGATTTTTATGGCTTAGAGGATATCATTTGGGTCTTTAATTAATTTAACTTTTTCTTATATGTGGCATAAGATGATGGTCCAATTCCATTTTTCTGCATACATCTGGGCAATTTCCCAAAACTATTTTTTTATTTTTTTAATTTTATTTTAATTGTTGTTCTTATACAGTTTTCTGTTTTTCTATTCCCATCTCATCCCACCGCCCCAGCCCTCTCCAGCTCCCTCCCATTTCCACCCCCCCAGCTTTTGTCCATGTGTCTTTCATACTTGTTGCTCTAAACCCTTCCCCTTTTCCCTGCATATGCCTATCCCTCTCCTCTCTTGTTCTCAATTTCAGTGTCTTTGGTTATATTATGCTTGTTTGTTTGTTCTCTTTATTAGGTTCCTGTTAAAGGTGAGATCATATGGTATTTGTCTTTCACCTCCTGGCTTATTTCGCTTAGCATAATGGTCTCCAGTTCCATCCATGCTGTCGCATAGGGTAGGAGCTCCTTCTTTCTGCTGCATAGAATTCCATTGTGTAAATGTACCATAGTTTCTTGATCCATTCATTTACTGAGGGCATCTAGGTTGCTTCCAACACTTGGCTATTGTAAATTGTGCTGCTATGAACATTGGGGTGCACAGGTTCTTTTGGATTGGCGTTTCAGGGTTTCTAGGATATAATCCTAGTAGTGGAATTGTTGGGTCAAAAGGTAGGTCCATTTTTAGTTTTCTTAGAAAATTCCATAGTGCTTTCCATAGTGGTTGTACCAGTCTGCAGTCCCACCAACAGTGTAGTAGGGTCCCCTTTTTTCCACAACCTCTCCAACACTTGTTGTTTGTTGCTTTGTTTATGATGGCCATTCTGACTGGTGTGAGATGGTATCTCATTGTGGTTTTAATTTGCATCTGATAGCTAGTGATATCGAGCATCTTTTCATGTGTTTCTGGATCCTCTGTATGTCCTCCTTGGAGAAGTGTCTGTTCAAGTCTTTTGCCCATTTTTAATTGGGTTGCTTATCTTCTTAGAGTGGAGTTGTGTAAGTTCTTTCTTTATTTTGGAGATTACACCCTTGTCTGAGGTATCATTGGCAAATATGTTTTCCCATATAGTTGGTTCTCTTTTTATTTTAATACTGTTTTCTTTAGCCATGCAGAAGCTTTTTATTTGATGAGATCCCATTTGTTTATTCTTTCCTTTATGTCCTTTGCTTTAGGGGACATATCAGTAAATATGTTGCTGCGTGAAATGTCTGAGATTTTCCTGCCAAAACTATTTATTGAATACACTACCTTTAACCCATTGTATGTGCTTGCTTCTGTCAAATATTGACTGACTATAAGGTGTGGGTTTCTTTCTGAGCTATGTTTTGCAATGCTCTATATGTGTGTTTTTATACCAGGACCATGTTGTTTTGATTACTGTGGCCTGATAGTACAGTTTGATATTAAGCAGTGTGATTCTCCATTTTGTTCTTCTTTCTCAGGATCACTGTTGCTATCAGGGGTCTTTTGTGGTTACATATACATTTTTGAAATATTTGTTCTAATTCTGTGAAATGCATAATTAGTATGTTGATAGGAATTTTATTAAATCTATTGATTGCTTTGGGTAGTATGGACATATTTTTCTCTTCCCCCCTCTTTTTTTTTATTGAGGTTCATGTACAGTTGTCTTCATTTTCCCTCTACCAGTCTAACCCACCACAGCCATCCCCACCTCCCACCATCGATCCTACCCCACCTTTGGCTTTGTCCATGGGTCTTTCATACATGTTCCTTGATGACACTTCCCTTTTTACCCCCTGTTATCTGTTCCACCTCCCCTCTGGTTACTGTCAGTTTCTTCTTTATTTCAATATCTCTGGTTATATTTTGCTTGCTTATTTGTTTTGTTGAGTAAGTTACACTTATAGGTGAGATCATATGGTATTTGTCCTTCACAGCCTGGCTTATTTCACTTAGCATAATGCTCTCCAGATCCATCCATGCTATTGGGAGGGGTAGGAACTCTTTCTTTCTGCTGCATAGTATTTCATTGGGTAAATGTACCAGTTTTTTTATCCTAAGTGCTCATTTGGATGGGCACTTAGGTTGTTTCCAACACTCGGCTATTGTACATTGTGACACTATGAACATTGGTGTGCATAGGTTCTTTTGGATTGGTGTTTCAGGATTCTTGGGGTATAATCCCAGTAGTGGAATTTCTGGGTCTAAAGGCAGTTCCATGTTTAGTTTTCTGAGGCAATTCCATACTGTTTTCAATAATGGATGCACCAATCTGCATTCCCACCAACAGTATACTAGAGTTCCCTTTTCCCCACAATCTAGCCAGCACTTGTTGTTTGAAGACTTATGATGCCCATTCTGACTGTTGTCGAGTGGTATCTCATCGATGTTTTAATTTGCACCTTTCTGAATGCTGGTGATGCTGAGGATGCTTTCCTATGTCTCTGGGCCCTTTCTATGTCCTCCTTGGAGAAGTGTCTGTTCATGTCCTTTGCCCATTTTTTAATTGGATTTTTTGTCTTCATGGAGTGGAGTTGCACAAGTTCTTTATATATTTTGGAGATCAAGCCATTGTCTGAGGTATCATTTGCAAATATATTTTCCCATGTGGTTGGTTCCCTATTCATTTTGTTGCTGTTTTCTTTAGCCATGCAGAAATTTTTTAATTTGATGAAGTCTCATTTCTTTATTCTTGCCTTTATGTCCCTTGCTCTAGGGAACATATCAGTGGAAATATTGCTGCATGAAATCTCTGAGATTTTCTTCCCTATTATCTCCTCTATGACTTTTATGTTGTCACAACTTATATTTAAGTCTTTTATCTATCTTGAGTGTATTTTTGTATATGGTGTAAGTTGGTGGTCGAGTTTCATTTTTTTGCATGGAGCTGTCCAGTTCTCCCAACACCATTTGTTGAAGAGGCTATTTTTACTCCATTTTATGCTTCTGCTCCCTTTGTCAAATATTGATTGACCATAGCAACTTGAGTTTATTTCTGGGATCTCTATTCTATTCTATTGATCTATGTGTCTATTCTTATGCCAGTACCGGACTGTTTTGATTACAGTGGCCTTCTAATACACTTTCATGTCAGGTGTGGTGATCCCTCTTCCTTTGTTCTTTCTCAAAATTGCTGTGGCTATCTGGAGTTGTTTATGGTTCCATATAAAATTTTGAAATGTTCGTTCTATATCTGTGAAATATGTCACTGGTATTTTAATAGGGATCGCATTGAATCTATCAATTGCTTTAGGTAGTATGACATTTTGATAATGTTAATTCTTCCAAACCAAAAACATGGTACATGCTTCAATTTTTTTTATATCTTCCTTAATTTTTTTCTTCAGTGTTGTATAGTTTTCTGAGTACAGGTCTTTTACCTCCTTGGTTAGGTTTATTCCTAGGTACTTTATTTTTCTTGTTGCTACAGGAAATTGGATTTTTTCCCCTGATTTCTGTTTCTGATATTTTGTTGTTGGTGTACAAAAATGCCTTCAATTTCTGAATATTGACTTTGTATCCTGCTGTTTTGCCAAATTCACTTAAATGGTCAAGTAGTTTTTTGGTGGAGTCTATAGAGTTTTCTATGTATATTATTATGTCATCTGCAAACAATGACAGTTTTACTTCCTCCTTTCTAATTCGGATGCCTTTTATTTCTTCTTATGTCTGATTGCTGTGGCTAGGACTTTCAATGCTATGTTGAATAGAAGTGGTGAAAGTGGACATCCTTGTTTTGTTCCTGATCTTAGTGGCAAATCTTTTAATTTTTGCCCATTGAGTATGATGTTGGCTGTATATTTCTCATATATGACCTTTATTATGTTGAAGTATGCTCCCTCTACTCCCACTTTGTTGTCTTTAGCATAAATGGGTGCTGTACCTTATCAAATGCTTTTACTGCATCTATTGATATGATCATGTGGTTTTTGTCTTTCCTTTCTTTATGTGGTTTATTACATTTATTTATTTGTGAATTTGTATCATCCTTGTATCCCTGGGGTGAATTCCACTTGATCATGGTGTATGATCTTTTGATGTATTGCTGGATGTTGTTTGCCAGTACTTTTTTGAGGAATTAGCATCTGTATTCACCAGTGATATTAGCCTGTAGTTTGGGGGTGGGGGGGTTGTTTGTTTTGTTTTGTTTTATTTTGTCTGTAGTTTTCTTTCTTTGTTGTGTCTTTATCTGGTTTGGGATTAGGATGATGCTGGCTTCATAAAAATAGTTTGGGAGACTTCCTTCTTCTTGGATTTTTTGGAATAGTCTGTGAGGGACAGGGGTTAACTCTTCCTTAAATGTTTCTGTAAAATTCTCATGTGAAACCATCTGGTCCAGGGCTTCTCTGTGCAGGCAGTTTTTTTGATTAGTCCTTTGATTTCACCAGCTGTTATGTCTAATCAGGCTTTCTGCTTATTCTTCATTCAGTTTAAAAGATTACATTTTTCTGGAAATTTGTCCATTTCACCCAGGTTTTCAAATTTCTTAGCATGTAGTTGTTTGTAGTAATTTCTTACAATCCCTTGTATTTCTGCGGTATCTGTTGTAATTTCTCTTCTTTCATTTCTGATTCTGTTTATTTGGTTCCTCTCTTTTTTTCTTGATCAGTCTGCTTTAAGGCATGTCAATTCTGCTTATCTTTTCAAAAAAAAAAAAAAACTAAACTAAAAAACAGCTCCTGGATTTATTGATCCTTAGAATTGTTCTTTTAGTCTCTATGTTGTTTAATTCTGCCTTGGTCTTGGTAATTTCCTCCTTCTGCTTCCTCTGAGCTTTGTTTGCTGTTGTTCCTCCAGTTCTTGTAAATGTTATGTTAGTTTCTTTGTTTGAAATGTTTCTATCTTTTTCAGGTAGGTGTGTATCACTATGAACTTCCCTCTCATGACTACCTTCTCTGTGTCCCATAAGTTTTGGGTTGTTGTGAGTTCATTTTGATTTGTTTCCAGAAACTTTTCAATTTCTTCCATGGTCTTATTATTAACCCATTCATTGTTTAATAGCACGCTATTCAATATCCATGAATTTGAATGTTTTTGAGCTTTTTCCTTGAGATTGGTTTCTAGTTTCAGTCCCTGGTGGTCTGAGAAGATGCTTGATATGATTTCAATTTTCTTGAATTTGTTGAAGCTTGTTTTGTGTCCTATCATGTGGTCTATCTTTGAAAATGTTCCATGAGCATTTGAAAAGAATGTGTATTTTGCTTCTTTGTAATTAGAGGTTCTATATCAGTTAAGTCCATTAGATCTAGGACATTGTTCAATGTTGCAGTATCCTTGTTGATAGAGTGTTGGAAGATCTATCCATTTTTGACAGTAGGGTGTTAAAATCCCCTAGTATAGGTATTGTTGTCTATGACTTTCTTGAAGTCCTCCAAGATTTTCCTTATATATTTGGGTGCTCCTGTGTTGGCTGCATGTATGTTTACAATGTTTATATCTTCTTGATAGATTCTTCTCTTGAGTATTTTGAAGTGTCCTTCTGTGTTTCTTTTTATGGCTTTTGTTTTGAAGTCTATTTTGTCTCATTTAAGTATTGCTACCCCAGCTTTTTTTCTCCTGTCCATTTTCTTGGAATATTTTTCCCAACCTTTCACTTTGAGTCTGTGTAGGTCTTTTGTTCTGAGGTAGGTCTCTTGTAGGCAGCATATTGTGGGTCATATGTTTTGTTATACATTCAGCTACTCTATGTCTTTTGGTTGGAGCATTTAATCCATTAACATTTAAAGTTATTATTAACAGGTACTTATTCATTGCTATTTACTCTCTTTGTACCTATGTTCCTCTCTCTCTCTCACTCTTTTTCTTCCTTTTCTTAAAGTCCCTTTAGCATATCTTGCAATGTTGGTTTGGTGGAGGTGTATTCTTTCAGCCTTCTTTTGTCTGGGAAACTTCTTATTTCACCTTCCTTTTTAATTGAGAGCCTCACTGGGTAGAGTAGTCTTGGTTGCAGGCCTTTGCTTTTCATTGCTTGGAAAATTTCTTAATATTCCCTTCTGGCTTGAAATGTTTCTGTTGAGATGTCAGCTGCTAGCAATATCAGAGCTCCCTTGAATGTTGCTTCCTGTTTCTCCTTTGCTGCTAAGATTCTCTCTTTGTCTTTGAATTTTGCCATTTTCATTATGATGTGTCTTGCAGTAGGCTTCTTTGGGTTCCTCTTGTTTGAGGCCCTCTCAGCTTTCTGGACTTCTGTGAATTTTTCTCTCATCAGATTAGGGAAGTTTCCCATCATTGTTTTTTCAAACAGGTTTTCTATTCCTTGCTCCTCTCCTTCTCATTCTGGTATCCCTATTATATGGATTTTATTCAATTTCATGTTGTCCTGCATCCCTTAACCCTCTTTATTCTTTTTTAGTCTTTTTTTCCTTTTCTTGTTCTTTTTGGCAGTTTTTTTCTACCTTGTCCTCCAGCTCACTGGTTCAATCCTCTGCTTCATCAAGCCTACTTTTGATTCTGTCTACTGTATTTCAACTCAGAAATTGTATTCTTCATTTCCTCTTAGCTTTTGTTGAGTGTTTCTATGTCCTTTTTCATGTTGGTATAAATTGCAGGAAGCTCCTTGTAGCTTCCCTGTACTTTTTGGTAATTCTCAGTGAGCTCATTGAGCTTCTTTATCACCATTGTTTTGAACTCCAAATCTGGTAGTTGACTTGCCTGTATTTCATTTAACATTCTTTCTGAGGATCCCCTCTTCCCTTTCATTTGGGGGTTGCTTCTTTGTATTTTCATTATTTGTGAGATTCTTCTTGTTTGCCCATCCTTCTTAAATTGAAATGTTTTGACTCCTTGAGTTTGTGATGTGAACTTCTATGGTAGGAGACCTGTGAGAGTCAGTGGTACAGTCTCCTTGATCCCTTGAATTTGATGCTTTTGAGATGCCCTTTATGCCATTTATGTTGGCTCACTGGATTTCATTGTGTTTTTATTGTTTTGGGGTCATTCTTTGATGGATCCTTCCTCCAGCTGGTTGACTGTCACTTCGCTCATCATGTCTTGTATACTGTTGTGCAGTTGCTACCAGAAGAGAATTTCTGACATTATTTATTTGGGTCCTCTCTCTTTTTTTCTTGATGGGTCCAGTTAAAGTATTTTCAATCTTGTTTATCTATTTCAAGAACCATCTTTTGGATTCATTGATGTTTTGTATGATTCTTTTAGACAAAATTTTATTTATTTCTGCTTGAATCTTTATTATTTCCTTGCTTCTATTCACTTCAGGCTTTCTTTGTTTTTCTATTTCAAGGTACTTTAAATATAAAGTGAGTTTGTTTATTTGAGCTTCTTTCTTGTTTCTTGAAATAGGCTTGTAATGCTATGAATTTCCCATTTATGATTATTTTCACTATTTTCCACAAGTTCAGGGTTATTTTCTTTTGTTTCAGTGTATCTTTTGATTTCTTCCTTGATCTTGTTGTTAAACCATTCATTGCTTAATAATATTATTTATCTTCCATATCTTTGTATATTTTTTAGTTTTCTTTTTGAGATTCACTTGTAGTCTTATAGCATTATGATCAAATAAGACACTTGATATGCTTACAAACTTCTTAAATTTATTGATACTTGCTTTGTGTCCTAACATGTGGTCTATCCTAGAAAATGCTTCATGTGCAACTGAAAGGAACATATATGCCACTGCTTTGGGATGAAATGCTGTGTGGATATCAATTAAATACATTTGATCTACTGTGTCATTTAATGCCACTATCACCTTATTGATTTGCTATCTCAAAAATGTATTCTTTAAAGTCAGTAGGCTGTTAAAATCCCCTACAATGACTGTATTTTTGTTGATCCATTCCTTGATGTCCATCAGGATTTGCTTTACATATTTAGATGCTCCTATGCTGGGTGCATAAATTTTTCCTAGGGTTATATCCTCTTGCTGAAATGTTCCATTAATCATTATTTAGTGTCCTTCTCTGTCTCATACTATAGCCTTGGTTTCAAAGTCTATTTTGTCAGATAGATAAGTACTGCTACCCCAGCTTTTTTTCCCTTTTCATTTGCATGAAATATCTTTTTCCATCCCTTTACTTTTAGTCTTTATATATCTTTCATTCTGGGGTGAGTCTCTTGGAGACAGCCTGCAGGCAAAAGCAGATCTCTGGGAGTTGTGAGACTTTAGCTGACCCTCCCTAAGCCTAGTGCTAGTAAAAGTCAGCCTTGGTGTGCAGCTGGCATTATATAGGGGTCTTGTTTTCTTATCCGTTCACCTACCTATGTCTTTTGATTTGAATATTTAAGCCATTTACATTTAAAGTTATTATTGATAGATTTATTGCCATTTATTTTTTAACTATTTTCCCCTGTTTTTCTTTTTCTTTTTCTTCTTGTTTTTAGAGCAAGCTGTTTGACATTTGCTGCAATGCTGATTTGGAGAAAACAAATTCCTTTAGTTGTTGTTTGTTTGTTTGTTTGTCTTGGAAGTTCTTTATTTTTCCTTCAATTTTAAATGATAGCCTTACTGGGTAAAGTAGCCTTGGTTATAGGTCCTTGCTTTTCATCACCTCAAATATTTCATTCCAGTCCCTTCTAGCTTGAAATGTTTCTTTTGAGAAGTCAGATGGCAGTGTGATGGGAGCTCACTTGTAGGTAATTAAATGCTTTTCTCTTGCAGCTTTTAACATTTTCCTCTGGTATTTAAGCTTTGCCATGTTAATCATGCTGTGTCTTGGCATAGGCCTCTTTGGATCCCTATTTTTGGGGGCTCTTTGCACTTCCTAGACTTGTGTGTATTTTACCTTCACAAGGATAGGGAAGTTTTTAGTCATTATACCTTCAATATGTTCTTGATCCTGTGCTCACTCCTTCTCCTTCTGTTATCCCCATGATGTGGATGTTGTTGTGCTTCATACTGTCCCAAAAGTTTCTTAAGCTCTCTTCATGCTAATTCTTTTTTCTTTTCACTGCTATGCTTGAGTGTTTTTTCTACCTTGTCTTCCAAATCACTGATTCAATCCTATGTTTTCTAACATTCCTTCCAGTGTATTATTTATTTCAAATATTGCATTCTCTATTTCTGAGTGGTCTTTTTTTATATGGTTTATATGTCTTCATGATGTTGAGCATCCTTATAATCATTACTTTGCACTCTATATCTGATAAATTTCTTGCCTTCATTTCATTTAGTTCTTCTGGAGAATGTTCTTGTTCTTTCATTTTGGGCCTGTTTCTTTGTCTTTCCATTTTAGTTGCCTCTTTGTATTTGTTCCTATGTATTAGGTAGATATGCAAAGACTCTGGTACAAACTATGTCAGATGCTGTCTCTGACTGTTCCTGGGCTGTCGTTTGGAGCTGTCACTGACTCACCACATGTGGCGCCCTCTTACGAGTTTGGGTGTGTGCAATAAGCACCCAGCTGCAAACCAAGGCTGGCTTGTACTAACAATGGGTCCAGGGAGGGTCAGCTAAAGTCTCACAGCTCCCAGAGATCTGCTTTTGCTTGCAGGCTTTCTGTCAGGCTTAATCAATTAAATTGCCCCCAGCTGTACACCTCAGCGGCTCAGCTTAAGCCAGGGTAAGTGTCTGCAAATTAAATTTTGTGTTTGCCCTTTAAAAAGCTCTCTGAGTTTTTAGCTTTCTCTCCCTGGTGGACAGAAACTCTACTTCTTTTCACAGCTGAATGTTATTTGGGTTCCTTTCCCAGTTCTGGTGGTTTAAGCTGGGAACCTAGTTTGGGGTGTAGACCCCACACTTCTCAGGAGGAAGCCCCACAGCCACTGAAATATTCCTTCAGAACTTTGGGTGCCACCTATGGGAGTCCAGCCAGCCTGCTTGTACCTCTGTACTTCCCACCAGTCTTGATGTGGTGATATGGTTTCTTCCATACATCCTTGGTTATAAGGCTTCTCTCCATCTAGTGTTAAGTTGATTATTCAGGGTGATTTTCTATAATTTAGTTGTAATTCCAGTTTGTCTTAGGAGGAGGTTAGTGTAACTTCCATCTACCCCTCCACCATCTTGGATCTGCTTAATGGGACTTTAACTTCTTACCTTATTAATGGGACTTTAAATTTTTTACATTATATATAAACAGTATATTTTTATATTTTTATTTGAGTTATTTGTTTTAACATGTGGCAAAATTTGAGGAGACTTTATGGGATGAGAAATAATAATACACATTAAAAATTATATTAAACGTTTTCAGGAATGGGCTAGATGCTGGTAATAAGAGATGCCTATTGTATGTGTGTGTACTTAATCATGTGAGTAGCTATCAAAAAAGCTTGGAAGCTGTTAGTGTGTTATTTGACTCAAGCATCGCAAAAGAGTCACTAACTCAAGTCTCTAAAAATTGGAGAGAGGGTATATTCCATATTGAATTATATGATTTCTTAATTGCATTTTATCAAAAAATTACAAATGCTTCTTCTTAGAAGCAGGGAAAGGGAAATAAATAAATAAAGCATTTATTAGATATTCTTGAAATGTTGTATTTAGTTGTCACAAATACTCTACTATTACTCAGGTATTCAAGGCAATGAAATAGCCAGCAGAAACCAAGGAGTTCTCTGTTGCCAGGAACCCAATGACAAATGGTCTCACAATTAGAGTTATGAGAGTACCTCCATATGAGATTATAAATGGAATCATCATACTTGTATGTAGTTTCTTTATACTTCATAGAATCATGTTTATATAGACTTTTGCCCTATATGATTTGCTTAAAAATAGATGTTAACAATACAATTTATGTAATTCTACTTTGTATATAAAATTGGATTTGTAAATATTTGGGGCTCTTTGTTCACTTTATAATATCTTAGAATCTTCGGAAAATAAAAGGTACTCTGGCCTCTCTCACCTTTTGGCATTTCTTGCTTGGGAGTTGTTATTACCCAACATCACAGGGAAGGAAGATGAGACCAAGGGGTTAGTCACCAGGAAAAAAGTGGCACAGCTCTTAAGCAAGGGATGTATGATTCAAAAACAGGGAGTTCTATTTCTAAAACTCTCACATTCCTCATTATAACCCACTTAAAGTCAATTTTACATATGTTAGAGCTTTTATTAATTTTATAAATTTTGGTCATTTGTAAAACTATTTTTGTTGTAGCAATACTTTTATAGCTTAAAAAATTAATAAAACTGTTGCATTGGAACAGGTCTTTATAGAACAAAAGAGTAATAAATACAAATGCCATTCATTTACCTATGATATATATAAAAATAATACCGTGAATTTATTTTTCAGGTCCAATAATAAGCATTATAGCTTTCTATTTGTATCAAAATGTAGAGACAACAGAAAGTTCTTTTTTCATCAGAGTCAAGAAATAGTGAAACATAAACTTGTCCTCAATATATCTTTAACTTAAATTTAAGCCCATATTTTCACTAAACATTTTGTTAATTAGTCTTCATAAAACTTTAGTTTTCCTCACATTTACTTAGGTATTAGGTGACTCATAAATATAATAGAAAAGACTCTGGTCATTTTTATGAAGGACCTCCATGAAGCTTGGGGCCTCTGAAGCTCTAACTTCTCTAAGTTTACACAACTGTACAATTGTACAGTATCCATAACAAAGTGCACTATTAAGCTTGGATCAATAGTCTCTCCATTTTTGTGCATTTTGTACATAAGTAATAAAAATGATTAAGATTAGTCTATTAATATTCCCGCAAACATAGCCCCTTTAGTGACCAAACCCAAGCAGTCTACTCAGCTATCGTAAGCAGTACAAGATCACTTTTCCCCACTAGCTAATGCTCCCAAATCCTCTGTCCACCTAAAACAGTCCATTCCTGAATAATCAAGGGACTACATTCTTTTAAAATTTATCACTATGTGTAGGTACTCTACTCAGGAAATAAAATAGGAGTTCCCTGCTTTGGTTCAATAACTTAGAATTTATATGGTAGTTTCATGCAGGTTCTTTAGGCATCATACTCTTTAAGCTCATACACAGAGTCAGGTCTTCAGTATCCTTGAAAAGTTAAATCTGTTCTAGCAGAATCTTGGCAACAGGTAACAATAAAAACTAACATCCCTAAGATCAGTAAGCACTTTTTTTTCTCTCTGTGGCTATGAACAGAAGTAAGTAGAAAAAAATGCTATGAATAAAACTTTAAGCATGTTAAATTGTTTACCTTTCCCAAGGTAATTTCATTCACAGCATTATAATTTGTATTTGACCATTTACTGTTCAGGATTTCTACTTATAGTTTATTAACTAATTAATAATCAACTTGCTGCAAGCTGAGAGCATTTTTTTCTATTAGCAATCATTTCATTCTCAATAACTCCCTAATAAATCATGTTTATACTTGAAAACATTATCTAGACTCACCTAACACTCAGGATTGCATAATGAAGAAAAATTAATGTAACCAATTTAGATTTAACATTGACCTCCAATTAAAAAAAAGTCAAAAAGCAATTGTAAAATCATTATTTCTTTTATGACTACTTTTGAATAACAAAAAAGTAAGTCCCTGATTCTGTTCATTTCTCTGATTCTGTTCCTGTTCTAATTGTTTGCTTAGTTTTTGTTTTTGTTGTTTTTCTTTCTTTTTTTTTTTTAGTCAGAGAAATGGACACCACATGGACTGATTTCAGTGGGAAGGGGAAAGGGAGGAATAGGGAGGAAAAAGTATGGGGAAGAAGAAGCATAATTAGTAGGCATAAAATAGACAGGGAGAGGTCAAAACTGGTATAGGAAATAAGAACTCAAAGAACTTATATGTACAACCCATGGACATGAATTAAGAGGGGGAAATGCTGGAGGGATGGGGCATGTGGGGTGGAGGAGTGATAAAGGAGGAAAAATTGGGGAAAGTAAAATAGTATAATCAATAAAATATGCTTTAAAAAAAGTAAGACCCAGTCCTACTTCAAAAATACCAGTAAGCCACACCTCAAACGATGTAGATATCATTTAAAAATATTTTTTTCTCCTTATTTGTAAAAGGCAACTTGGAGTCATTTTTCAAGCCAGTCTAAAAGATATGTCCTCTTCATTTAAAGAGAGGTAGCTTTAAACATAGTACTTGGAATATTCCACAACTTCACGTGATGTATGGCAATGGGGTGGGCTATGTTGTTTGGCTGAATAAAGCTGTGCAAAAATCAGACAAATGACAAAAGACTATAACTGGCTTTTAATGCTTATTGGAACCACTGGATTTTTCTTAGTACCAAAAGAAAAAAATCCTTTTCACATAAAATAGTTACAAGTGTATGTTGTCATCTCCTATCCCTCTGCAAGTATCTAATGAAAACAGTCTAGATTGCAATGTCATTCCTTGCACTTTTCATGGTGGATAACATTTCTTTCGCTTTCATAAACCTAAGAGAAAATTCTTTACTGAAGAATATACTAACTCAACAAAAATGTAATTTAAATAGCATATCCCATCATTAATTAAACTTATCCCTATGTAAGAAGAGATCCATTAGCCTCAGCACTCTGATAATGCTGCCCATAATTGGAAGAATCACTTAATCAGCACACAGCAAATGCCAGTGGAATTGAAAATGAACCACTACACATCATCGTTTTTTTTTGTTTTTCTTTTTAACATGGTCATGATACAGGAAAAAAGATCAGATTTAGAGTCAGACATCTAATCAGAGTGTCAGCTCTGATATTAACCAGTTTGGTGATGTTTTAATAGTTACTTAACTTCACTATGTCTCAATTTCTGATTATATAAAATAAAGAATAAAATGACTTTTTAAGAGAATTATTGACAGGAAAAAATAGATAAGGAATATGAAAGTGTTTTGTAAAATTAAACATTCAAATGCCCTTGAATGTAGGTAGAATACAACATCAAAACAAAATTTATGCCACCAATATCAAACAAAAATTCTAATTAGTGTTACTGTACCACTGGTGTTTGCCTTCTGTTCTTCCCTGGTATAACCATTACTTCAAATAACAGTAACTTGGATTAAATAACTGTGTAATATTGGTATCATATGAGTGCACTGCAATTAAACAACATAAAAACATTCATAGAGTAATCATTTCTCCTGTCACTGCAATTAGCCCATTCATTTCCCCCTTTTTATTGGCAATTCTTCTGTGTAATTTACTTTCATTCTCAGGACATTAGTTCATATCAAGACAAAAGATTTCCATTCATTAGGGAATATGTACTGAATTATGGTTAAATCAGATTTTGATTATGTTTAATTTTAGTTTAACTTTCATTTTGTACATTTCCCTTACAGGGATAACAGAAGAATCTGAGGGGAAAATTGATAATGTTCAGGCAACAATTTGGGAATATTCAAGGTTTGGTAGCAAAGGGGAAATGAAAAAAATGAAGAATAATGTTTTATATCAGCAAGAATATATAATAGCAATGAAATACATGTATTTAAAAATACCATATTACATTGTCAGGTAAATGTTAACAAAAGCAGTTAATTGTTTGAAATAACCAACCCCACAATGTGGAATGGAAGATTGCTGTTGTCCTGAGAATTTTTAGCTAAGTAAATATTGTTTGTAAATTTGCTCCTAGGAATGGAAGAAATTGTGGCGCTTCCAAAATTTCAAACAGCCTTTATGATCGTATCTGAAGGCCACTTCAGCATTTACGTTGCCTACAAATTATTTTTAAGCTGTTTATAAAATATTCCATTTCTACTAAGTGACTTATCAGGAAATAATACCAATAATTATCATCTTTCATTGCTTATGCTTTAATTCTTTTTAAATTGTAGCTTCAGATTGCACATGGCTGGTTCACTGTTTCCAGTCTGCTGCTTTGCCTGAATCTCTGCATTCATCAGTCAGAGAGTCCTGCCAGCTCCACCTCTGGTATCCATTTGTCCACTTACCTAAACTCTCTGGTTCTGATCTCAGCACCTTCCCCAACACAATGCATTCTCCAACATGCAGCTAGAGTAAAATAATCTTTCTACTATCCAATTCTGAGCTCCACACTTCACTTGGAAGTCTCCTAGTGGTTGCCCACTGACTGCAAGACAGAGTCTGAACTTTAAAAAGTTGTATAACATTCCTCTACAGACAACTCAGACCTTTTCTCTCTCCATTTCCTAACATGCACTTTCCAGTCCCACCCCATACCACACGTGTATGCTGTTTGTCAGTAATTCTTCATGCTCTCCTAAATCCCTGAGCTTCTACACATGCTTTTTCAATTGTTTACAATACTCTTCTCCTATTTTGCCTAGTTAATCCTCACCCATCAGACCTATTTAGTTGTCACATTCTTCAGGAATACTGAAAACTAGGAAAGGTTTCCTGTCTGTGTCCCTTATCTCTGCTCCAGTTATTTACCACCATACCCCCAGTCTAATGGAGAGAAATAAAAATAGGGCCTAAATAAACAGTGAAGAAAATGAATATTTTAGACAAGATTGTCATGTATAGCCAATCAAAGTGTGATTCCCACTACATTTTAAAGTACAACATTTATGAATCACTTCCTAAGCTTACTACTCTACAGGATCTCCTCATGATAAAATCAGGTGTGTACTGACAAATTCTCAAGATAAATGAGAAAATTTTCTTTCAAAAAAGAAAACCATATTTATACAATATTTGGTAAATATATAAAGGAATTATTTAAGATGCTGAATATGTGCAGCCAACATGTTGACAGAATTTTTAGTGTCAAATGGGCATTAAGGAAATAAAATAATATAATGTTCAATTAGAAGCTTAAAAATATGACCTATAAATTAGTGTTAATATGACTGAAGAGGAGGTATGTTGGAAAAGTTTGAACCCCAAAGTCAAGCAAATCTAAGATTAAATTTTAATTCTACCAGTTCTTAATTAAATAAATTTGGAGGAAGAAAATTCTTTGAGCCTCTCTTTCCTTATCAGTAAAATGAGAATGATAGTAATATGTCTTCCTGTGTAAATTTTGGGGAATAAACTTTTAAAGCATATACTATAATATTTAGCACAAAGGGAAATTCATTCAATATTGGTAATATAGTTAATATTATAGAATAGTGGGATGGATGAGAACAATAAGAATTATTGCCATGAGAGAAGATATCAAGTAGAAAATGATTTTTGATCTAAGCTTTGAAGATTGGGAAAGTGATAGAGGATGGGAAGGTTGGATTTATATTTCTTTTCTACCTCTGTTATGGAGCATGGATTATGGACTAGTTCATACCATTCTAACTTGTATGTGCCTATCAAATTTCCTCCACTCCACCGCAAATTTCTAGTATAAAAGGAAGCGTATTTTTACCAAATCTGCTATCTGTAATACTTGGCAATTAGCACAGTAAATTCACAATATTTTATTATTCATTAATAATAATTAATGCTATTTATTTATTTGGCAAACACAAGGCTCGTGGGCCGAATCTGGCCCACCACCTTGTTTTATCTGGCCCGGCACCTTGTTTCTACCTGGTGGCAGCACTGAGCTCCTTTCCTCTAGTTAAGGAGTAGTTACATTTATACAGTCCTAAAACTACATTCAGTCCTTTGAAGGCAACTGTGAGGCTGATGTGGCCCCCAGTGAAAATGAGTTTGACTCCCCTGGACTATGCTATCACAGTTGTCCCAATTTCTTCCTTATTATTCCCCTACACCTGGTTCCCCCATTCCCTCCAACAATCCCTCCCTTAGTTCATGTCCATGGTTCATGTATATGAGATCTTTGGCTTCTCCATTTCCTATGCTCTTTTTAACATCCCCCTGTCTATTTTGTACCTACTAATTTGTACTTCTTAATCCCTGCATCTTTTCCCCCATTCTCCCTCTTCCTCCTCCCAACTCATAAACCCTCCAGATTTATGATTCTATTTCTGTTCTGCTTGTTTGTTAGTCTGTGTTTTAGATTCAATTGTTAATACTTGTGAATTTATTTCCATTTTAATGTTCACAGTTTTGATCTTCTTTTTCTTATATAATTCCTTTTAACATTTCATATAATAATGGCCTGGGGATGATGAACTCCTTTAGTTTTACCTAGTCTGGGTAGCTGCTCTTCCATTTGAAATGATATCTAGCAAAGGTTGGAGGTCCTTGTTCTTGCCAGTCCCTCTAGCC
Source organism: Anoura caudifer (assembly GCA_004027475.1). Classification (NCBI taxonomy): domain Eukaryota; kingdom Metazoa; phylum Chordata; class Mammalia; order Chiroptera; family Phyllostomidae; genus Anoura; species Anoura caudifer. Next base: position 5,835 of record PVKU01010050.1, on the reverse strand, counting down.
TGCAAAGTTTCTTTTGAGAAATCATCTGACAGTCTTATGAGAATTCCTTTATAGGTAAAATGTGCTTTTCTCTTGCTACTTTTAAGATTCTCTCTTTATCTTTCACCTTTGGCATTTTAATTATGATGCATCTTGGTGTGGTCCTCTTTGTGTCCATCTTGTTCAGGACTCTCTGTGCTTCCTGGAATTGTATGTGTATTTACTTCACCAAATTAAAGAAATTCTTTCATTATTTTTTCAAATAAAATTTCAATATCTTGCTCTTCCTCTTCTTCTGGCACCCTTATGATTCAGATGTTGATACATTTGAAGATGTTCCAGAGGCTCCTTAGCCTATCCTCATTTTTTTAAATTCCTTTTTCATCTTGCTGTTCTGATTGAATCTCTTTCTTCCATATGTTCTGAATCATTGATTTGATTCTCAGCTCCTTTCCCTCCACTATTGGTTCCCTGCAGATTTTTCTTTATTCCACTTAATGTAACTCATTTCTGCCTGGGTCTTTTTTATGCTTACAAAGTACCCAGTGATTTCCTTGAGCATCCTGATAACCATTGTTTTGAACTCTTCATCAGACAGGTTGCTTTTCTCAATTTTGTTTAATTCTTTTTCTGAAGTTTTTTTTCTGTTTTTTCCCCTATTTGGGCCATATTTCTTTGTCTCCTCATTTTGGTAGCCTATCTGTGTTTGTTTCTGTGTATTAGGTACAGCTAATTTTACTCCCTGTCTTAGTAGTGTGGACTATTGTAGAAAAGTGCACCTGTAATTTGTATGGGGGCAGAGCCTTAGGTACTCACCAGGGTGCAGTAACCTGTATCACTTCTCTGTGACTCTGTGTGTGTGTGTGGGGGGGGGTTCAGAGAAGGGACAATGCTGATGCCAGTCCTCTGGAGTTTTGCCTGCATGGAAGCTGTCTCCCAGCATTCACCCTGATGCCAGTCACTTCAATTTCTCCCCATATGCCACTGGTGCCCTCACAGCTGTTACCCTGGTGCTGAATCGCAGAATGAGTCTCCATAAGTCCTAAATCCATTGTGGGCCCTTTAAGAGTTGACTCCAGAGAATCCTGTAGTTTCTTCCATTGCCCCAACTCTCACTGGTTTTTACAACCACAAGTTGTGGGGACCTATCTTCCTGCCTGGGAACTCTTGGCTGAGTGGTCTGGTCTGGGGCTGGGATCCCTTGGTACCACAGTATGCCTCCCAATTTTTATCCACTACACAGGGATGTAGTACCATCAGCTCTGTGTCTCTACACCTCTCCACCTCTGTGCAACTCTCTGCATCTCTGCCCCTCCTACCCATCTGCATGAATGTGGCTTCTTTAATTGTCAGATGTCCATACACCTTAATTTTCTGACAATTCTGGAAAATATTTGTTTCATAGTCAGGTTGTAATTTTTGCTGTAGTTGTGTGAGGAGGCAAGGCATATTTACCTGCACCTCCATCTTGACCAAAAGTCTCTAAATTTATTTATTTAAATAGCTGGTGGATGACTCTAAGAAAGGTTCTGACGGATCATTGAGAGAAAGTTAAATAGTTTGAGTGAGGTTTTATTATGGTAGGCCCTTCAAAACCAGGTCAAATATACACTCAATTTTACTAAAAGTATTAAAATAAGTCTTGAGGACCTGATGAGTTAAACAATAAAACTCCAAAATTAGTATAAAATGTCACATAGAAGAAGAAAAATGCAAGGATTGGCAGTACTATTTTTAAAGAAAAATGTTAAGAATAAGTATATACTATAACTTATTAAACTTTGCCATGAAGTCAATATAATTAAAATCATAAGACATAGATAGATAGATAGATAGATAGATAGATAGATAGATAGATAGATAGATGATAGATAATAGATAGATAGATAGAATAGTCTAAAGCCCATACACAGATCCAAAGGTAAGCTCTTTTAGCCCTGATCTGAAAGAACTCTGAAGGTCCAGAACCAAGGCAGTCCTCTCAACAAGCAGAATGTTAACAATATATCTCATTGCCTACTCTGTCTTTAAAGTAGATGACCCGAAGAAAGGAGCTGTACCAATTATTGGGCTGTGGCTAATGAACATGGGCTAATAATCAAGGACATATAAGAAACAAGATTAAACACTTGTGACTAAGATCATTAGGGAAGAAATACTCAACAAAACACTTCCACAGGGAAATAGATCATTAATAATCTGATTTATATGTTCACCTATTCTGGATATAGGATTGCCTTCCTCCTGGGAATCTAGCAGTTACTCATATACAAGGACAGCAGCTATGGTGGCATGGACATAGAATATGCATGGGGATAACACCACAGAATTGTCTTTATAAAGACTGATCTATCTACCACCACTGTAATCAATTTTTTCATAAGTGGTGACTAACTCTAGTCCCTAAGCATGCTGTCATGCTTCCATGAAATCAAGTAAGCTAGATAACACATTGACTACATTGGATCTCTTCCATCATGAAGAAAGCAGGAAAACATCTTCATGGAAATAGAAACTCATTCTGCTTTTGAATTTGCTTTCCTTACTCATTATGCTTCTATCAAAACCACAATTTTGTGGGTTTACTAAATGCCTAATACACCAACATTTTGTCCCATACAACACTACTTCTGACCATTAGATGAATGGCAAAAAAACAGACAAAGGGCTAATGCCCATGGATTTACAGATCTTATTACCCATAAAATAGTGGAAAGGATTAGTGAAGACTCAATTTTGTCCCCAGCTAGAGGACAAAATATCATGATGCTGCTATCTTACCAACTCAGTAACTACTCACTTACATTTCTAACAGAATTAGATTCTGGACAGAGGCTCCGTAGAAGATTTATTTATGCCTGTCTTATATCAAATCTATATTCCAGATATAGGTCTTACCCTAAGAATTATGGGGGAAAGGAAAATAGCATTTATTGAGTACCTAATATGTCCTAGGCATAGTGGTAGATCTGTTTTACACTTAAGGAAACAAGTATGATATACGCATGAATGAAAATTGGGATCTCGCTGTGTTTTATTCCAAAGCCCATGATTTTCTAATGTGTAATGTTGGAATGAGGCTAAACAATTCATTCACTGTTTTTTTTTTTTTTTTTAATTATTTTGGACAGTATTACAGATGTCCCCCATTTTCCTCCTTTTTTGCCTTCTCCCATCTAGCCTCCTTGGCCTTTATCCTATTGTTGTCTGTGTCCATGGGTTTTGCATATATGCATATATGTTCTTTGGCTGATCTCTTCAAGTCTCCCCACTACCCTCTCCTCTGAGATCTACCAGTCTTCCATGTATTCATGCCTCTGGTTTTATTTTGTTCATTAGATTCCATGTATGAGGGAAATCATATGGTATTTGTCTTTCTTTGACTGGCTTATTTTGCTTAGCATAATATTCTGCAGGACCTCATGCTGTTGCAAAGGGTAAGAGTTCCTTCTTTTTACAGCCACAGAGTATTCCATTGTGTATATATACCACAACTTCTTAATTCACTCATCTACTGATGGGCACTTGAGTTGTTTTCAAATCTTGGCTAGTATAAATAACACTGTTGAGTATAGGGGTGCATATGTTCTTTCTGATTAGTGTTTAAGGATTCTTAGGCTATATTCCCAGATGTGGGATGCTGGGTCAAATGGCAGCTCTATTTTTAGTTTTGTACAAACATTTAAAAATACTGAAGTATAACAGATTTTGCATCCACTTCAAAGAATATGTAGGTTCTCTCAGAGTTAGAAAATTTTATTGTAGCAAGGTGTTAAGAATGAACATTTTCAGGTAAATACATTTCCTCTACATTTCTTTGTCTGCTTAAACCTTGTCTTCTCTAAATGCAACTGCCATAAGAACATCTGTGTGATACAATATTATAGCCCCAGCTCCTCAGCACAACATGGAGTAACCAGAGTGAAATGCTTGATCTCTCTTTGATTCCATTTTGTCAAAGCCTGCTTAGTTCTCATGGCCTTCAGGCTAATAGTTTCTCTTAGTCTTGCTTATAGACATGCTAATCATTTAAAAAATTCTGCCTGTGGCTTGAGTCTTAACAAAAATAGCCCCTTACATTTCCTTTTCCCTTGAGATAAAAAAAGACTTAACTGTGCTTTCTTAAGATAGATTTGAGGATCAGGTCTCCCATCTTCTCAGCTGGCATGTTCTTGATCAATAAACCTTTCTTTAATCCAAACTCTGATGTTTTGAGTTTTGGCCTTTCAAAGTGTTGAGCACATGGACTTTGCATCTATAACAATGGCCCTCGACAAATACTTTTTATATTTATTATATGAATGAATGAATGAAGCATAACTCTAGTGATTTCCAATCAACCATCTCCCACCTTCCACAGTTTCCATCCTTCTTCAAATTGCAGTTCAAAGAGTAACTAACTACCTAAGGGGCTCTTTGGTACATAATAGACCAATCTCACCTATTGGACATTACATTACATAACAGTTGAAGGATTTCCTGGTTTGAGTAACGACTATATCTGGATATTTAGGAAAATAAATTTGGGATCATTTTAGAAAATACTGACTATTAGAAGCCTGCAATCCTAGTACTGACTGTCCTTAGTAAGCTGTGAAATCTTGAATAAGTAACTCAATGACATGGATTTTGTATTTCTTTGTCTGCAAAATTAGTCTGTTTAAGCAGTTAATCTCTTTAACCATCTCTGTAATCTAAATTTCAATGACCCTAATAATTATACTGTTGATTGTTTTATTTATTTTTCAGATGTGTAGGATATTTTTATAAGCTTATAATTTAATATGTAAGTACATTTTGGAATAAGACATATCTATGCATAATTTAGATTTTATTTATAGTACATAACAGTAAAATTTATTTTTATTATAGTACATAACAGTAACATTTAATTCCATCAGCTGTAACAGCTAGTTTTTCATTTTTTATTATATATTTTAGGTATATATTGTGTAGTTTCCATCCAAGAAATTACTCCATAATAAAACTACTTAAGACATTCAATTTTCATTTAAAGATAAACTAAATAGTATTTATGGCATAGTAGCAGGAAGCCAGGTTTTTTCTATGCATATTAGGAAAGAACATAATACATTCACTTCAATAGACAAAGATTTTGATTATTGTAATTCAATTACTAAATTGATAACAAGTAAAGGTACATGGTATACAATTGTATTAAATGAATTAAAAATACATAAAATATCTTTTGTTTTCACTGGCTTTAAAAAATCTTTAACATGTTTGATGCCATAGATTTTGCAGCCTGATGAAGGCTCCCTGGAGTTAATATCCTTTTTGACGGTTGCTGCAAAAAAAACTGAAGCAGATTGTATAAGGCTGCATAATATATGAATTTACTTGTATTGAAGAACTATTGCTACAAGAAAAATAAACTGCCTTAGTAGAAAAAGTGTAAAATAATAAAATATTGGTATAATGAAAAAATTTTAATGCAGCTCAGTGGTATGTTATCCTTTCACTTTTTAGTTCTGAAGCCTGTGTTTCAATTCCTTCTCACTGATGAAAATACATATTTTATAATCATGGAACCAAAAAAGCTCTATAGCAGCCTTCTAAAGAAAAGATGCTTTGATTGGTGCAAGTTATCTTTGTGGAAGTTATAAAGATAGAAGACAAAATTAGATTATATGAGAGGCTTTATTTTTTTTTTAATTTTTTTTTATTTTAGTTGTTCTTGTACAGTTTTCTGTCTTTTGCTTCCATTCCAGCCCACCGCCCCATCTCTCCCCTCCCCCCTCCCATTTCCACCCCCGCTAGTTTTGTCCATGTGTCCTTTATGCTTGTTGCTCCAAACTCTTCCCCTTTCCCCCTGAAATTCCCTCCCCTCTCCCC
>PVKU01010049.1:0-55845 GCA_004027475.1 Anoura caudifer | reverse complement strand
AATAAGGGCTTGGTGATGATGAACTCCTTTAACTTGACCTTATCTGAGAAGCGCTTTATCTTCCCTTCCATTCTAAATGACAGCTTCACTGGATAGAGCAATCTTGGATGTAGGTCCTTGACTTTCATGACTTGGAATACTTCTTTCCAGCTCCTTCTTGCCTGTAAGGTCTCTTTTGAGAAATCAGCTGACAGTCTGATGGGAACTCCTTTGTAGGTGACTGTCCCCTTATCTCTTGCTGCTTCTAGAATTCTCTCCTTCATTTTAATCCTGGGTAATGTAATTATGATGTGCGTTGGTGTGTTCCTCCTTGGGTCCAACTTCTTTGGGACTCTCTGAGCTTCCTGGACTTCCTGGAAGTCTATTTTCTTTGCCAGATTGGGGAAGTTCTCCTTTTCACTCAAATAAGTTTTCCAACTAAATACCACAGTGGACATTTGGATTGTTTTTGTTATTATGATGCTTCTATGAACATTTAAGTTCAAGTTTTTTGTAGATATATGTTTTCATTTTTTCCTTGGGTATACACCTAGGATTGGGATTTCTGTATCATATGGAAAATCTATGTTTTTTGAACTGTTTGAGGAACTGCCAAACAGTTTTCTAAAGTGTCTGCACCATTTTACATTTCCACCGGTAGTGTATAAAGGTTTCAATTTTTGCACACCCTTGTCAACATTTATTATCTGTCTTCTTGATTATAGCCATCCTAGTGGCTGTGAAGAAGTATGCTATTGTGGTTTTAATTTGTGTTTCCCTGATGACTAATGACACTGAGAACCTTTTTAATGAACTTCTGGTTATTTGTATATCTTAGCCCATATTTTAATTGGATTGGCTTTGTATTACTTTTAAAAATTTTTATTTTACCATGGTATAATACACATAGCTTTAAAATTAGCCATTTTTAAGTGTACAGTTCTGAGCCATTAAGTACATTTAAAGTGTTGTTCAACTATCACCACTATCCATCTCCAGAACTTTTTCATCTTCCCCAACTGTAACTCTATACCTATTAAACAACAACTCCCTATTTTCTCCTTCCTCTTGTCCCTGGAAGCCACAATTTGACTTAATATCTTTATGAATTTGGCTATTCTAGGTAGCTCATATAAATGTAATCATACATTATGGTATTTGTCCTTTCATGACTGGTTTATTACATTTAACATACTGTTTTCAAGGGTCATCCAGGTTGAAGCATGGTGAGTCAGAATTTTCTTTTTGAGGCTGAGTAATAGTCAGATGTATGAATATACTACATTTTGGTTTTTGACCATGTGTTGATGGATACTTGGTTCACTTCCACCTTTTGGCTATTATGAATAATGCTGTAATGGATATGTTTGTACCAATTTCTGTTTAAGTCTCTGCTTTCACTTCTTTTGGGTATTCTCAGAAGTGGAATTCCTGGATCATATTGTAATTCTTTGTTTAATTTTTTACAGAATTACCATACTATTTTCTACAGTGGCTGAGCCATTTTATGTTAACAATGAACAAATGTTCTAATTTCTCCACTTTCTCAACAATATTTGTTTTTTTTTGTTTGTTCTTTATAATATCCATTCTAATGAGTATAAATTGTTACCTCACTGTATTTTTCATTTGCATTTCTCTAATAATTAGTAATGTTGAGCCTCTTGTGATATGCTTATTGGCCATTTCTGTATCTTCTTTGAAGAAATGTCTTTTCAAATTCTTTGTCCATTTCTTAAGTTGGGTTTTTTTAGGACTTTTTCTCTTTTTTAAAATATATTTTATTGATTATGCTATTATAGGTGTCCCATTTCCCCTTTTATTCCCTTCCACCCTGCTCACCCTCTCCCACCCTCATTCTTCCACTTTAGTTCATGTCCATGGGTCATACATATAAATTCTTTGGCTTCTCCATTTCCTATACTGTTCTTAACCTCCCCTTATTTTCTATGCTACTTATTCCCTGCACCTTTTCCCCCTCCCTTTCCCCACTGATAACTCTCCATGTGATTTCCATTTCTGTGATTCTGCTCCTGTTCTAGTTGTTTGCTTAGTTGTTTTTGGGTATTTTGGGGTTCAGTTGTTGATAGTTGTGAGTTTGTTGTCATTGTACTGTTCATATTTCTGGCCATCTTCTTTTTATTATATAACTCCCTTTAACATTTCACATAATAAGAACTTGGTGATGATGAACTCCTTTAATTTGATCTTTTCTGGAAAGCACTTTATCTGCCCTCCCATTCCAAATGATAGCTTTGCTGGATAGAGTAATCTTGGATATAGGTCCTTGCCTTTCATGACTTGGAATACTTCTTTCCAGACCCTTCTTGCCTACAAGTTTTCTTTTGACATTATCAGCTGACAGTCTGATGAGAACTCCTTTGTAGGTAACTGTCTCCTTTTATCTTCCTACTTTTAAGATTCTCTCCTTATCTTTTATCTTGAGTAATGTAATTATGATGTTCCTTGATATTTGCTTCCTTGGGTCCAACTTTCTTGGGACTCTCTGAGCTTCCTGGACTTCCTGGAAGCCTATTTCCTTTGTCAGATTAGGGGAGTTATCCTTCATTATTTGTTCAAATAAAATTTCAATTTCTTGCTATTCCTATTCTCCTTCTGGCACCCCTATGATTCTGATGGTGGAACGTTTAAGGTTGTCCTGGAGGTTCCTAAACCTCTCCTTGTTTTTTTGGAATTCTTGTTTCTTTATTCTGTTCTGGTTGAATGTTTATTCCTCCCTTCTTGTTCAAACCACTGATTTGAGTCCCAGTTTCCTTCACATCACTGTTCACTCCTGTACATTTTCCTTTATTTCACTTTTCATAGCCTTCACTTTTTCCTCTATTTCTGACCATACTCAACCAATTCTGTGAACATCCTGATTACCAGTGTTTTGAATTCTGCATCTGATAGCTTGGCTATGTCTTCATCACTGAGTTGTATTTTTTCTGGGGTTTTGATCTGTTCTTTCATTTGGGCCATTTTATTTATTTATTTATTTATTTATTTATTTATTTATTTATTTATTTTGTCTCATTGCACCTGTTATGTAGTAAGGGGCGGAGGCCTAGGTATTCCCCAGGATGGGACAACCCATGTTGCTGCATTGTGGTGCTGTATGTGGGGGAGGGGTCTGAGAGTGAACAATGGCACTTGTTCAGCTCTCTGCTGGCTTTCAGTCACTTCCTCTGCTACCCACAAGCAAATTGGGCCCTTCTGTTGCTGATTCCCAGTGGGTGGTTCTGTGTGTGTTCTAGGACCCTGTGGGTCTCTCCAATGAACTCTGTGAAGCTGTCAGTTTCTCCTGCCATCTCAACCCTCACAGGTTTTTTCAGTCAGAGGTTTTGAGGCTTTATTTCCTCACACTGGAACCCTGGGTTGTGTGGTCTGTCTCACTCCCCAGTTGTTTTCCTAGTTTATCTGCACATGAATGTGAGACCACCCGGTCCACTAGCCACTGCCTAACCATGTGTTCTCTCTGCCTCGGCTGCCCATCTCCACCCTTCCTAACAGTGAAGGGTGTATTTCTTAACTCCTTGGTTGTCAGACTTCCATACAGTTCAATTTTCTGGCAGTTTTGGTTTTCATTGTTGTTGTTTTTAAGTTTGTTGTTGTCCTTCTTTTGGTTGTGTGAGGAGGCACAGTGTATGTACCTACACCTCCGTCTTGGCCAGAAGTTTGAGTGGGTTTTCTAAGTTGTCTTTTTGTTATTGAGTTGAGTTCTTTATTCTAGAGATAAGTCCCTTATCCAATATATGCTTTGCAAAAATTTTCTTTCGTTCTTTGCATTCCTTTGTTCCCCTGATAGTGTCCTTTGAAGTACAAAAGTTTTTAATTTTGAAGTTAAATTTATTATTGTTTTTCATTGGTTGTTTGTCCCTTTTTTTTTGCCACATATAAGGATGAATATTGCATTATCCAAGGTCACAAAAATTTAAACATGTTTTTTCTTAAGTGTTTATAGTTTTAGCTATTACATTTAGGTATTTAATTAATTTTGAATTAATTTTTTGTGAGATAAGGTAAAGGAGCAACTTCACTTTTGGTATGTGGATATACAGTTGTCCTAGCACCATTTGTTGAAAATACAATACTTTCCCCCATTGAATTGTCCTGGAACACTTGTCAAATTCAGTTGACTACAAGTATGAGGGCTTATTTCTGGACTCTTAATTCTATTCCATTGAACTATATGTTTAGCCTTTGCCACTGACACACTGTCTTGATTACAAGTATTCTGTCATAAATTTTGAACTGAGAAGTATAATTCCTCCAGCCTTGTTCTTCTTTTCTAAGACTGTTTCAGCTGGTTTTGGTCCTTAAATTTCCATATGAATTTTGGGATCAGCTTATAAATTTCTTCTAATAAGCCAGTTGGGAATTGATAAGAATTGAACTGAATCTGTAAATTATTTGAGAAGTATTACTATCTCAGCAATAGTAAGCCTTCCATAAACATGGATTATTATTTCATTTATTTAGAAGTTTTAAAATTTCTTTCAACAATGCTTTGTAGTTTTCAGAGTACAAATTTTGCACTGCTTTTGTTATTCCTAAACATTTTATTATTTTTGAGGCTATTCTAAGTGGAAAAATTTTCTTAATTCTGTTTTTTGTTCTATGTTTACTTATAACCACAACAAACCTAATATCTGGACTTCATTTCTTTTTTGACTTTATTTTATTGTATTGTATTTTTATTGAACTTTTTGGGGTGACATTGGTTAATAAAAGTATATAAATTTCAGGTATACAATCTCATAATACATCATCTGTATATTGCTTTGTGTGTTCACCACCCAAAGTCAGATCTCCTTCCAATACCATTTATTCCTCCCTGTACCCTGTTCTACTACCCACCCCTCTTTCTCTTGGTCATCACCATACCATTGTCTGTGTCTATGAGATTTTTTCCACTTAATCCTTTTACTTTTTTCACCTATCGCCCAACTTCCCTTTCCTCTGATTACTGTTAGTCTGTTCTATCTACAAGTCTGTTTCTATTTTGTTTGCTAATTTATTTTGTTCATTGGATTCCACATATGAGTGAAAGCATATGGTGCTTGCCTTTCTCTGACTGACTTATTTCACTTAGCACAATACTCTCCAGGTTCATTCATGCTGTTGCAAAAGGTAAGATTTCCTCCTTTTTTAAAGGCCAAGTGGTATTTCATTGTATGAATGTGCCACAGGTTTTTTATCCACTCACTCACTGATGGTCACTTAGGCTGCTTCCAAGTTTTGGCTATTGTAAATAATGCTGCAATAAATATAAGGGTGCACTTATTCTTTCTAATTAGTGTTTTAAATTTCTTTGGTGATATTCCCAGAAGTGGAGTTGCTAGGTTATAAGGCGATTCAATCACTAATTTATTTTACTTTATTTTTTCCATTACCATTTAGCGCCCTTATACCCTTTGCCTCTACAATCACTACTCTGTTCACATCCATAAGTATTTTTTCCTTTGTGCTCAATCCCTCCAACCCCTAACCCCTTCCCCATAACATTCATCCTTCTCTCTGAGTCTGTCTCTATTTTGCTCACTAGTTCAGTTCATAGATTCTACATGTGAGTGAAATCATATGGTATTTGTCTTTCTTTGACTGGCTGTTTCACTAAGCATAATGTTCTCCAGGTCCATCCATACTGTCACGAATAGTAAAATTTTCCTCTTTTTTTAAAAAAAAAATGACCCAATAGAATTCCGTTGTGTAAATGTGCATAGTTGTTGTATCCACCCATCTACTGATGGAAACTTGGGCTACTTCCATAACTTGGTCATTATAAATAACTGCAGTGAACATAGGGGTACTTATGTTCTTTTGAATTAGCATTTTGTGTTCCTTTGGATATATTCTCAGAAGTGGGATTGCTGGGTCAAAAGGCAGATCCATTTTTAATTTTTTGAGGTAGCTCTATACTGCTTTCCACAGTGGCTGCACCAGTCTGCATTTCCACCAACAGTGCACTAGGGTTTGTTTTCTTCCACATCCTCTCCAGCACTTGTTTTTTGTTATGTCTTTTTTTTTCTTAATTTAATTGTTGTTCAAGTGCAGTTTTCTGTCTTTTACTCCCATCCCAACCAACCCTTAACAGGAACCTAAACAACAAAACAAACAAACAAACAAATATAACCAAAGACACTGAAATATAGAACAGGCTGACCAGAGGGGAGAGGGTAGGGAATTTCAGGGGAAAAGGGGAAGGGTTTACAGGATCAGGTATAAGGGACACATGTTGATGTCTTAATGGTGGCCATCCTGGAAAGGAGTGAAGTGATATCTCATTGTGGTTTTAGTCCCATTTGTTTATTTTCTTTCATTTTCCTTGCCTGAGGAGATTTGTCAGAAAATATTGTTATGAGAAATATACCATATTTTACTGCCAATGTTTTTATATAGGATGTTTATGGTTTCAAGTCTACCGTTAAGTTAATCCATTTTGAATTTCTTGTTGTGTGTGGCATAAGACAGTAACCTAGTTTCATTTTTTTCCCTGTACTTGTCCTATATGTGGTGTTGTACTTGTTGTACAACACCTATATGGTGTTGTACTTGTCCAACACCATTTATTAAAGAGACTGCCTTTACTCCATTGTATACTCTTGCCTCCTTTGTCAAATATTAATCAACCATATAGGTGCAGATTTATTTCTGTTCTCTCTGTTCTGTACCAATGATCCATATCTCTGTTTCTATGCTAGTACCATGCTTTTTGGTTGATTTGTAGTATAGTTTGGTATCATGAAGCATGATTTCTCCTATTGTGTGCTTCTCAAGATTGCTCTGGCTATTCTGGGTCTCCTGTGGTTCCATATAAATTTCTGGAATATTTGTTCTAGCTCTCTGAATTATGCCATTGGTATCTTGATAGGAATTGCTTTGGACAGTATGGATATTTTAATGATGTTAATTCTTCCTATCAATGTACTGAGTTTGTGCTTTCACTTACTTATATCTCTTCAATTTCTCTCTTCAGTGTCTTATAATTTTTTTGAGTACAGGTCTCTTACATCCTTGGTTAAATTTATTCCTAGGAATTTTTTGATGCAATTGTAAATGGGATATTTTTTCTTATTTTCCCTTTCTGATAGTTCATTGTAAGTATATATAAATGCAACTGCTTTCTGGGTATTAATTTTGTATCCTGCTACTTTACTGAATTCGTTTATCAGTTCTAGCAGTTTCTTTGTAGATTCTTTGAGGTTCTCAATGTATAGTGTCACATCATCTACAGATAGACAGTTTTGCTCCTTCCTTTTCAATTTTGATTCCTTTTATTTTTTTCTTTTATTTTTGTTTGATTGCCATGGCTAGGACTTCCAGTGCTATGTTGAATAAAAGTAGTGAAAGTGAACATCCCTGTATTGTTTCTGATATTAAGGCTAATACTTGTGGTTTTTGCCCATTGAGTATGATATTGGCAGTGGGTTTGTCATATATAGCCTTTATTACATTTAGGTATGTATCTTCTATTCCCACTTTGCTGAAAGTTTTTATCATAAATGGGTGCTGGATTTTATCACATGCTTTTTCTGCATCTAATGATATATCTTTAATTTTAGCATTCATTTTGTTTTTTGTGGTATATCACATTTATTGATTTGCAAATATTGCACCAACCTTGCATCCCTAGAATAAATCCCACTTGATCATTGTGTATGATTGCTTTAATGTACTTCTGGATCCAGGTTGGTAATATTTTGTTCAGAATTCTAGCACTTGTCTTCATCAGGGACAATGGCTTATAATTTTAAATCTATGTTATCCAGCATGTCATTTAAAGCCACTGCTTCCTTTTTTAATTTCTTTCTGGAAGATCTTTCCATTGATGTCAGTAATGTTTTAAAATCCCCTACTATGACTGTATTCCTAACAATCATTTCTTTATGTTTATCAAGATTTGCTTTATATATATAGGTGACCCTATTTTGGATGCATAAATGTTTATAAGAATTATAATATCTTGTTGGATTTTACATTTATCATTATGTAGTGCCCTTCTTTGTCTCTTACCGTAGCCTTTTTAAAAAAATTTCTCACCTGAAGACATGCTTCCTGATTTTAGCAAGGTGGGGAAGGAGAGCAAGAGGGAGAGAAACATTGATGTGAAAAAGAAATATCAATCAACTTCCTCTCATATGCACCCTAATAGAGGACCAATTCTATAACTTAGGCCCTGACCGGGATTTGAATCTGTGAACTTTCAGTTTGTGAGACAATTCTCCTAACAACTGTGCCACACTGACCAGGGCTAGCCTTTGTTTTAAATTTTATTTTGTCAGGTATTAGTATTGCTACCCCACATTTTCCCCATTTCCATTTTTATGAAATATCTTTTTTCATCCCTTTACTTTAAGCCAGTGTGTATCTTTTCTTTTGAGGTGGGTCCCTTGTAGACAGCATACATACTGGTCTTGTTTTCTTATCCATTCAGCTACCCTATGGTTTTGATTGACACATTTAAGATATTTACATTTAGAGTGATTTTGATGGATACACATTTATTTCTGTTTTATTCTCTTAACTATGTTTCTCTTTTTTTTCTTTATCTTAGATGAGATATGTTAACATTTCTTGTAATAATGGCTTCCTGGGAACAAACTTCTGTAGGTTTTTTTGTCTGGGAAGCTCTTTATTTCTCCTTCAATTTTAAATGTAGCCTTGCTGAGTAAAGTAGTCTTGGTTGTAGGTCCTTGCATTTCATCACTTTGAATATTTCATGCCAATCCTTTCTGGCCTGAAATGTTTCTATGGAGAAATCAGCTGACAGTCCTATGGGAGCTCTCTTGTCGGTAACTGTCTCTCTTCCTCTTATGACTTTTAAGATTCTTTCTTTGCTTTAACCTCTGCTGCTTTAATTATGATGTATTTTATTGTTGATCTCTTTGGAGTCTGGGACCTTCTATACTACATTAACACTTATGTTTCTTTTTCTCCCCACAGTTAGGGAAGTTTTCAGTCATTATTTCTTCAAATAGGTTCTTGATACCTTGTTCTCTCCTTTCTCTCTCTGGTACCCCTCTGATGTGAATATTGTTATGCTTCATGGTGTCTCAAATGTCCCTTGAACTATCCTCATTTTTAAAAATTCTTTTTTTCTTTTTACTGTTCTGATTGTTTTCTGCCACCTTGTCTTTCAAATGGCTGAAATGATCCCCTGCTTCAGCTAACCTATTGTTTACTCTTTCTAGTGTATTCTTCATTTCATATATTGTATTCTTTATTTCTGACTGGCTGTTTTTATGGTTTCTATGTCCTTTTTCATGCTGCTGTAGTTCTCAATAAATCTTTTGAAGTTCTTACCAAATTCCTTTAGCATCCTTAGAACCATTTTTTTTTTTTGAACTCTATATCTGGTAAATTGCTTGCCTCCATTTCATTTAGCTCTTTTTCTGGAGATTTATTCTGCTTGTTTTTTTAAAAATCATTTTGGGCATGTATCATTGTCTCCCCATTTTGTTTGCCTCCTTTTGTTTGTTTCTAATTATTATGTAGATCTGCTAAGACTTCCAGTCTTGGTAGAGTGATCTTATGTTGTAGATGTCCTCTAAGACCCAGTGACTCAGTCTTCTTGATCACCTGAGCTGGGTGCTCCAGGAATGTCCTTTGTGTGGGTTATGTTGACCCTCCTGTTGTAATTGAGTCTAGATTGCTCTTGGCCCATCCATGTGTGGTGGGTTCAATGTTCAGGCTGACTGACTATGAAGATCAACTATGACCACAGTATACAAGCTGCTGTACAGGTGCTGACCACAAGAAGCAGAATTCACCTCAGCAGGGTCTGATGCCTGCCAAGATCTTCTTTTGGATATGTTGCTTGTGAAGCTTATTATATCTTGCTCTGAAGCTGGTAACTGGGTGCATTATTTCTGGGGCCTCTTGGGTGGGACTCTGCTACAAGCTAATATCAGACGCTGCTGGTGACTGGCCTTGGGCAAACTGTTAGGAACTACAAACTGATCCACAATTTGTGGCTGATCAGTAGGGACTGGGTGTGCTCCGAAAGGACAAAGCTGTGCACTGAGGCTAGCCTTTACAAGCACTGGGCCTGGGATCGGGTCAGCAAAGTCCCAAGGCACTGGCTCCACCTGCCTCCACCTCTTGGCTGCCTATTAGCTTCAGTGCTCTTTTTTTTTTTTTTCAGGAAAGATCCTCTAGCAGTACTCAAGTTGCATGAGGTAGGTTCTCAGTGAGTAAACAGGTAGAGACAAGCATTGTTCACCAGAATGATACAGGTTCAAACTTGGTACCAGTGCTGGGTTTGAGGCTACTTAGCAAATGTTCCAGGGTATACCAAATCTAGCTGCCATCTACTGGGTGCTCACATACCTTTGTGGGTGGGCAAGGCCATCAGAGTTTATTAGGCCCCAACCAACCAAAATTTGACTGTGTGAAGGAAGAGCTCTGCACCAATCAAGCATGTGAGAAAAAACTGGCCCCCAGCCTAGAGCCACCCAATTCAGTGTAACCCAAATTCTGCAAGAAGGCAAATTTCAGTAGGATGGGACCACCAGATATGGGGAGGATGGAGCTAGTGAATCTCCCATGAGGGGGAGGTGCCAGTCAGGCTTGGAGAAAAGTAGGAGGAGTGGCCCCCACCCTACAGCCACACAACTCAGTCTGTCCCAGATTCTGCTTGGTGCCATATTTCAGCAGGGCAAAGCTGCTGGGAGTCAAGAGGGTAGGGCTATTGGATTTCTTGTTGGGGGTGGTGTTGGTCAGACTTGGGGAAAGGGGATATGGCCCCTACCCTAGAGCCACCTCACAACTCAGTCTGTCTCATATTATGCCTAGAATTCAGCAGGGTAAAGCCACCAGGCGTTGGAAGGGCGGGGTCTCTGGGAGTCCAAAGAGTGTGGCTAGTGGATCTCCTATGAGGGGAAGGCACCAGTCAGGTTCACGAGAATGTAGGGGGAATGGCCTTTCCCACCCCAAAGAAACACAAGTCAGCCTGGACCTCTACACACCAGCCCAGGCCCTGAATCCTCAGCAGGGCACAAACTCCACAGGGTAGGGTGACAGGGAGTCCAGAAGGTGGAGTTATTGCATTTCCCCAGGCTGATGACATAAGTAAGGCAGTGCTCTACCCAAGAAAGATGGTATCTGCAGTATGGGAAGGGTCCTGGTGACTGTCACCTCAGCTCTCTCCCCAGAGCCACAAACCCCAGTCTCTCCTCATGTGACTCTAATCCACTCTACCCTCCTTCTGCCAAAGCCAAGATGTGCTGCTATGAATGCAGTTTTGTGCATTGGTCCTTTAAAAGGCACCTGTGTCTCTAGCAGAGTCTCATCTCTCTCAGGTAAATGGAAACCCCGTTGATTTTCATATTCAGATGGTATGTGGGTGCTCTGGGTTGGGGATCCCAGCTTGGGATTGAGACTCCACCCTTCTGAGGGGAAACTTTTGCAACTGAGATATACCTCCAGAATCTCAGCCACTGCCCATAGAAGCAGGGCCACCTCTTTGTGCATCTCCACCCTTCCTACTAGTCTTGATATAGCTTTGTCTATAAATCCTTGGTAATAAGACTTTTTTTTTTTCAGCTAGTCTTCAGTTGGTTATTCAGGTTGATCATTTTATATTTTAATTGTAATTCCAGTGTAGTCTTGGAAGGAGGTAAGTGTAACATCCACCTATTCCACTGCCATCCTGTTAATTTGGGCTTCATTTCTTGATTAAGAAAGAAAGCTTCAGATAAAGAAATTTCAATTCATTCTGAAATGCTTCTGTATGACTCAAAAATAAAGTTACAAAATTGATTTAATTGTTTTAAAGATCTCAGATGGTAAGGCTAGAACACATTTGACATCTTGTTTGAGTACATGCATCTAATATTTAGATTAAGAAGAACCAGAAATATAAATACACCAGCAGGATGGTACAACTTCCTGGAAGTGCAGCTAGAGTGAGAAAGGTCATGCGGTCACAGGGAGGACACAGAAGCCAATAGCCTGTCCCAAAGTGATACCCTGGTGATGTTGCATAAGGTTTTTACCTCTGTATACCTCAACTGCTCATCTTTAAAATAAAAATAATAATAGTTTATATGGTATGTGCACAGTGCTCTCCAAATTGAGGTTCCCATATTTCATTAGATAAACTGCTATGGTACAAAATAAAATTATAAGAACTTCTATTTGTTTATTCATATCACTTTTAATTTGTATTTTTATATTATTCTTTTTGTTTATAAGTATCCATAATATAATATTATGGTGGTATATTTACATATTTAATATTAAATTATCAAACACAATTTATCTGTTCATGCTCAGTTTTTTACTGATGGAGACTGTTGGCTTAATTCACTGCTTAGCATGTGGCAAGTGTTCAGTAAATGTTTGTTATTGTCAAATTAATATTTATAATTGTCATATCATTATGAGTAAGTATAAAAGGATTAGTTATGCTCATTTGGTTTATTGTCTTTCCACCATTGACAAGCCTGTGAAGCACAAAAAAGTTAAATATCAGGGACTTCCGGCCAAGATGGAGGTGCAGGTAGACACACTGTGCCTCCTTACACAACCCAAATTAAGGACAACAAAGACTTAGAAACAAAAAAACAATGAGATCTGACAGAAAATTGAACTGTAAGGAAGTTCAACAACCTTTCATCCAGACCAGTAACAGGGTGGAGCTGGTGGTCCACAGAGGGGGTTGCAGCAGGAAAAAGTGGTGGTTGGCAGTCCCGGATGCACAAGTGGCAGCTAGCAGACCCCAGGCACACAAGGCAGCTGATTGAAGACACACATTTGTGTGCAGATAAACCAGGCAAAAACGGGGAGATAGACCATGCAACCCAGGGCCCCAGTGCCAGGAAATAAAGCCTAAAAGCACTGACTGAAAACACCTGTGGGCGTTGAGGTGCTGGGAGAGACTCCCAGCTGCACAGGATGTTGGAGAGACCCACAGGGTCCTGGAACGTGCACGGGCCCTGCTGCCCAGGAGGCAGCACCAGAAGGGTCCAGTTTGCTTGCGGGAAGCAGAGAAGGGGACTGGGATAGGAGAGAGAGTAGAGCATGTGCTATTGTTCCCTCTCAGACCCCACCCCCACATACAGTGTCACAACCCAGTGACTGGATTGCCCTGCCTTGGTGAACACCTAAGGCTCCGCCCCTCACTATGTAACAGCCACAACCAGACCAAAGTATATATATATATGGCTCAAGTGGAAGAACAGATCAAAGCCCCAGAGCCAACTTCATCTAAGTGACCAAGAAATAGCCAACCTATCAGATGCACAGTTCAAAGCCCTGGTGATCAGGATGTTCACAGAATTGGTTGATTTTGCTCACAAATTAGATGAACAAATGAAAGCTACAATAAGTGAAATGAAGGAAGATGCACAGGGAACCAACAGTGATGGGAGGAAAATTGGAACTCAACTCAATGGAGTGGACCAGAAGGAAGAAAGAAACAAACAGAAAAGAATGAAGAAATAAGGATTCAACAAAATGAGAAGAGGTTTAGGAAACTCCGGGACATCTTTAAACGTCCCAACATCTGAATTATAGGGGTACCGGCAGGAGAAGAGGAAGAGCAACAAGTGGAAAACTTATTTGAACAAATAATAAAGGAGAACTTCCCCAATCTGGCAAAGGAAATAGACTTCCAGGAAGTCCAGGAAGTTCAGAGAGTCCCAAAGAATTTGGACCCAAGGAGGAACACACCAAGGCACATCCTAATTACATTAGCCAAGATTAAAATGAAGGAGAGAATTCTAGAAGCAGCAAGGGATAAGGGCACAGTCCCCTACACAGGAGCTCCCATCAGACTGTCAGCTGATTTCTCAAAAGAGACCTTGCAGGCGAGAAGGGGCTGGAAAGAAGTATTCCAAGTCATGAAAGTCAAGGGCCTACATCCAAGATTGCTCTATCCAGCGAAGCTTTCATTTAGAATGGAAGGGCAGATAAAGTGCTTCTCAGGTAAGGTCAAGTTAAAGGAGTTCATCATCACCAAGCCCTTATTATATGAAATGTTAAAGGGACTTATCTAAGAAAAAGAAGATAAAAAATATGACAGTAAAAAGACAGCAAACTCACAGATATTAACAACCACACCTAAAACAAAAGCAAACTAAGCAAACAGCTAGAACAGGAGCAGAAACACAGAAATGGACATCACATGGAGGGTTAGCAACAGATAGTGGGAGGAAGGGAGAAGGGGAAAAGATACAGAAAATAAATAGCATAGACAGTGGGTAGAAAATGGACAGGGGGAGGGCAAGAATAGTGTGGGAAATGTAGAAGCTAAAGAACTTATGGCACATGGACATGAACTAAGGGGGGGTGAATGTGGGTGGGAGGGCGTGTGCAGGGTGGAGGGGAATGATGGGGGAGAAATAGGACAACTGTAATATAATCAATAAAATATAATTAAAAATGTATTTGAAAATAACACATACATGCTAATTTTAATGTTTATGGGAACACTTTTTATGCAGACATACACTTGTGGACCTAGAAATTTATGTGAACAGAGGAAGTTTGGTTATAGTAACAAAATTTCTAAATAATTTTATTTGTGGTCACTTGATTGTCAGATATACGTTCTCTGGATAGTTGTTGTGTTTGCAACAATCATATCTGGAGAAAGAAACCAGAGGATATTAGCTTTTGCAAAAGATCTTTGAGGTCTTCAAAAGATGCTTAATTTTATATGTAAGATAAGTAGATTCCAGAGAAGTGAAATGAAGGAATCGCTTACAGATACGACATCAGGAGAAGAGGGACAATTTCCTGTTCAGGTTTAGAGCACGAAGAAATCTTTCCTAGAATTCCTTCCATAGACATCCCTGAGCACAACACTCAGCTCTGAACCCTGCTACTGAAAAAGGAAATGTGAGACCTGATTAATGTAGAACAAGGAGGATCTGCCCCCAAGAAATGTATACCTGAACAGTAAAAAGACAGCAAACTCACAGATATTAACAATCACATCTAAAACAAAAGCAAACTAAGCAAACAGCTAGAACAGGAACAGAAACACAGAAATGGAGATCACATGGAGGGTTAGCAACAGGGGAGTGGGGGGAGGAGAGAGGAGGAAAAGGTACAGAGAATAAGTAGCATAGATGGTGGGTAGAAAATAGACAGGGGGAGGGCAAGAATAGTGTGGGAAATGTAGAAGCTAAAGAACTTATGACACATGAACATGAACTAAAGGGGAGAATGTGGGTGGGGGGGTAGAGTGGAGGGGAATGTAGGGGGGAAATAGGACAACTGCAATAGCATAATCAATAAAATAAAATAAAATTTAAAAAAGTTAAACATCACAATTATCAGAATGAATGATACATCAACTCAACCACAATAGATAATGCCTTTATTATTATTATTTGTAAGTATGGAAAAATATTATGGTCAATAAAGATGGAAATGAGATTTTAATTTTTATGTGCTTAATGTATAAACACTAAGTACTCTGAAAAATATTTGTGATTGGACTAGGCTTTGTTATTGGAACAATTTGGGTTTTTTTTTTTTTCTCTGATTTTTAACTCTTCACTCATGTGAAGCATAGGATCCCAGAATTGTGGGAATTCAAGAAAGACTTCTGTTGGTTCTTCAAGGCAACCGGGTCCAGGGTTTGGGAGTCTAATCTGGGACTGTCCTTCTGCAGCCCAGCAGTTTCCCTGCCATTCTTCACAAGGACTGTGTGTATGGCACCAGACATACTTTCCCAGAAGTGCTCCTGGGACCTCTGTCTGCACAAAGGGGTGTTAAATGTGTTTCCCTCCCTGCTGGCTCAGCTGACTCCTGGTCCTCAGGTCACATACAGCTCATAGTTCCTATCAAGTTTTCCCAAAGGACCCCTGGGCTCCCGTGGGAGCCAGCACTTCCCTGGAACAGGAAGTTCTATTTACACTGTCTTGGAGCCTGTTGCTCATCCATAAAAGGGAAAAGAGCCCTTTAGGAAAAGGGCAGGGTCCTTGGAAACTCTTTAAAAGTGAAAGCTTTGCAACCAGTTTCTGTTGTTGTACACTGTTGGTTGATACAGTTTTCCAGACTATAAAAACACGCTCTTTGGACTAGTTGAACTGTACATCTGAAAGCTGAAATTACAATAAATAAAAAATATGGGGAAAATGTCATGTGAACCCTCCAGAATGCACACCTAGAGCAGTTATGTCTCTCTTTGACCTTCTAGAACAAAATTCCATACAGACATACTAGTTTATACATGAATTATTCAATTGTACTTTAAATGAGGAAGAAAAGCTATCTAGACTTTGCAACATCATAATGTTTATGTCCATGGATGGTTGCTACTAACTGACTAGGCTGGTGACTAGCATGTTTTTAATCATAATTTAAATTATTAAAAATAATTGTTAATCAGAATTACTATAAATGATCATTATGAACAATTATTATGAATTGTTAAAGAGTTAGGTGCATCACATATATAAACTAATTTAACCCTCATGATAACCATGTGAATTAGATACTATCAAAATTTTCAAAGTACAGATGATATAAAGAAGCTTAGTAACTTGGCTGAAGTCATGGGAAGTAGTGAAACCAGAACGTAAACCCTGGAAATCTGGTCCCATATATTGGTGGTCTAGCCATTATATTCCATTGTCTCTACCCTGCCTAACCATGTTTTAAGCAATTTAGATACATTAGCATGTTTAATTTTTTGTTAGAAAATGTGATTTTTAAAAAAAGACTTTATTTAATTTTACAGAGAGGGGAAGGGAGGGAAAGAAACATCAACATGTGGTTGCCTCTCATATGTCCCCCCACTGGGGACCTAGCCTGCAACCCAGGTATGTGCTCTGACTCAGAATTGAACTGGCAACCCCTTGGTTCACAGGCTGCCACTCAATCCACAGAGTCACACCAGCCAGAGCTAGCATGTTTAATTTAAACAACACAAACAATGTGGCAATTTTCACTAACTAAAATATCTCATCATTTTTCATGTATTCAACACCTGCTAACACCTAGGACTATAACTAAGCAGTGATTCTGATGTCATTGGGTCTGGAGAAATAGGCTAGAAGTCAGCATCCTTGGTGTGAGCACCTGTGCATTGCTAGTCATAGATCACCATATGTCCAGCTATAACTGCCCTCCTCTCTCCATCATCACTTCTACCCCAAGCTTTGCAGCCCCACATAACACAAGGTGCCCTGCATGTTGCTGATGCAATAGGATCCTCATTGCCACATGATTTCATTGCCTGGAATATGCTCCCCCACCTTTCAACCACTCAAGTTCACCTCACAAACTCCAGCTTAGGCACTGCCTTTCCTGACCACTGCAGAGAAGGTTAGTCTTTCTTTCTTTATGCTCCCTGGGTGCCATGGGCTTCACTTACTGCTTGTAGCTTGGTGTGTCAACATTTCTTTCTGATAGTGCCAACCTGCAGGCCCTTGAGAACAGAACTGTGTCTTATGGAATTGTAAAGCCCCAATACTTAACTAATGCCTCACACAGAGCATGCAGTTGATTTGTCAAACTGATTGAATCATCTCCTTTGGAAGTTACTTTCCCAAATCAGAAGCCTCTGTCATGAGGACTGTCTCAGGGAAACACCTGAGACTGAGAGATGGTTTTTGGTTCCAGCAACGTGGAAGTCATTGATGACTCCAATAAGAGCCATATTGAAATGAGATTTGAAGGAACTGGAGGCGGAAAAGCAACAAGAAAGATATAGACAAACCACTGGAAAAAAAATCTGGTTATGAATGGAAGCAACTAATAGGCAAATAATTGAGAGATACAAGGTTGAAAGGTGGGTTTTATGTCTTGCTTTTCTAGCTGTCACTGCTATTGATAAGATGACAGATACTGGAGAAATTGTATACTGAAGGGCAAAAGAAATGTGTAGAGAGGAAGAAGGGAAAGATGAAAGCAATAATTGATAGTCTAATGTATGGGAGAAAGCAGTAAGTAATCACCTCCTTTCATAATCAGATTTCTCAAATTGTCTATACCTCTCTTGTTGCTTTCTCCTTCTTCTAGTTTCTTCTTAACTCAGTTCAGTATGGTGTTTGTTAGGGTCACTAATGTCCTTCACATAGCCGCAACCATAAACCACTTCTCAGTATCTTCAAGTTCAAAGCAGAGTGTCTCCTTTATACTCCACTGTGTAAAGAAGAGAGGAAAACTAAGGCAAATACCGGTGGTGGTGGAGATTTGGTGGCAAGAAATCAAGGGGGTTCTTGTCTGGTATTTCTGTATTTTTCTGAACTGTGAAGCAAAGTCAGTGAGGAAGAGATGGGACATATTTGAGGTTGAATGAGACAGAAAATGTATAAAAAGTTTTTTCAGGGGGCAGGGGAGTATGCAGATCAGAGAGGCATAGTGAGATTGCCAGCAAAAGGGAGCATCCCATGTGCTTGGTGATCAAGGGTGGGTAGTGATACCAACCTGACTGTCTGGGGAACTTTCCTCCAGTAATACCCAGCTGCCCAGTGCAAGGACAGATAGTGGGTAGAGTTCATTCAAATTCGAGTTTGCCAGGCATGTGCATCAAAAAGAGTGTATGTGAGCTTAGAGTGCTTAGAAGGAAGTGGTAGGCATATTGAGCCCCAGAATCCAACTTAAACATTGAGCAACTTCAGAGAAGAGGAGCCCAGAAATAGGGAGAAAGTGAGAAGGTGTAGAAGGCACCATGATGGTTTTGGTGGGAATCTTTGCACAAGAAGCAGAAGTGACAGGATTCATGGCCAGCAAGGAGGATGTTTGAATTTGTAACTTTGGAGGTGGAGCAATTTCAAGAGATAATACATTTCAGACTTCACATTTCCGCACTGTGAGAACAGGAAGCAGTGGCCCAGCAGAGAATAAGGTCATTGGGTCAAGGAGTTAAGAGGCCACAGAGTCAGATGTGTCCAGAATGAAGGCAAATGTAAGAATGAAGATGAAGAATCAGGTTGGAGAGTTTGTAATGAATAGCAGTGAGTGTCTAGTAAAAGGGCTTAGTGAAGCCCTCTGTCATCCCAACTTTTAAAGCTCAATTGTTTTAGTGAGTGAGAGGAGGTGCAAGCTGATCTTGAAATGCCTTGGTTATCAATTTCCCATTTAGGGTACATATATGTTTAAAGGTACCAACTAAATATTTATTATTTATTGATGCCATGAGAAGTCTTAGAAGGAATAGATTTTTAGAAAAACATCAGAGAAGTTGGTAGCAGTTATGGTAAAACAAATTGTACCCACTTCACATTCTCACTGGATTTAGCTCTCTCAGACATCATAGACTGAACAGTCTACAGGAATCGGTACATTAGCATTTCCACTTATATTTTTCTTGCCCAGCTCTGAAACAAATGTGGGTCCACAGTCCCACATGTCTCAGATTTCATGGAACTGCTCAAAAGACAGTTTTTCTGGGTTTGCACAGTTAGCAGCCAGTGAAGCAACACTCTGATAAACTCATGATGTATCTTTGACAATGTGGCCAAAATGGGTTCTTAAAGCCTTGAGGCAGCCTCTTATATTTAAAACAGAATTAGACCTGCTCCTTCTAAACTTTCTTTCTTCTCCAAGACTGTCTTCCTGTGTCCTTAAGAATAAGAACTAGTGCACATTGAGTTCTAGGCATTGCTCTGAGTGCTTTACATGTGTTATTTTATTTAATCCACACAATAAAGCAACTCCAAGCAGTTTTGTTATTATCATCCTCATTTCTGAGGAACAGATAATTAAGTGATTTTTCCAGGGCCTTGGGCTAGAATGAGATAGGTGCCATTTTCATGCCTCCCCTGGTAAGTGGCACCACCATCCCCTCTGGGGAGAGCCAGGTCACATCCTCCACCACTCTCTCATCATTCCTCACCCCAACAACTGGTCACTGTCTTACCCATCTCCCTCAGGCATTGCTCCCTGACTGCTCCTGTTGCTAGTGCCCTGGGGCTCCAGGGCACTTATTTCTAAAACACAAATCTCAGGCCCTGCAGAAGAGGCTTTAAATTTCTTAGCACACATACAAGGTTGACCCCCTCCCTTCCTCATTTACCCATTTTTTTTCTCACCTCTTTGTCTCTCCTCCACAATGCTCCAACTTTATACTGAACCGATTATTTGATGCCACACTAAAGGCAGCACACACTCTGTCCCTTCCAAGCCTGTGCCTCAGTCCTGTCTCCAACTCCTTTCTTTTTCTGTGTTTGAGACTATACCACCCTCTGCAGTGTTTTCATGTTTCTCTTCATCTTTCAGGACTCAGTTTCCTAGAACCAGCTCAGAAGCATTCTTCCATCCCCAAGATCCTCACAGTACTCAACCCACTGAAGTGTAAGTTTCTGTTTAAGTGTCTGTCTCCTCCCCTTGAGGACAAGGCCACATTCTATTCAACAATGTTCCCAGTGCCTGGTCCAAGTCCCTGCACCAGGTGTTCAGCAATTGTTGTTCAAATAAGTAGTGATAATGGAAGCAATATGAGACCAATGACCCCTCAAAGTGTTCTTTTGTGCTATGTTGAGAAGATAAAGAAGAGCTCATTGGCTCACAAAATGGAGGTGCCCATCATGTCTATTGAGTGTTCACCTGTTGTAATACAAGTTTCAGACCCAATAACTTTAGTTACAGCTCCCACCAGAGCAGCAATTTTCAATCAGTGTGCCAGAAGAATTTTTAAATCATCCAATGCCTGGCTAGTCAGGAGCACTGACCTCTTTTTCCTTAGACTATCAAGTAAAACAGTGACAACAGCCAACACAACAATAGCCACCCAATATGAGTGAATAAAAATTATACACATTTCTTTGTCAGATCAACAAAAAATATATTTTTGGTGTGCTGAAGAATTATAGTAATTAGTTTATGTGTGCCATGAGATGAAAAAGGTTGAACATCTCTGCACCAGAGTGTTAGCAGAGTCTTTGTCTTGTTTGCAGCCATACTACCAGGTAAGGAACTTACCACGCATTAATGTTTGTTTCATAAAATGTATAAATAAAATATCTCTATTCCTCACAACAACCCTACAAGGTTAATATTGTCCCTAGTATACCATCAAAAGACCTGAAGCTCAGAAAGGAGGAACATGTCCAAGCCTATAAGAGAGTTGTAGCAATACCAGGATTCATTGCCTGCCTTCCACGTCCAGCTTTTTCTATTCTTCTTAACTGCCTTTTAAAACCTTCTTAGCTATGAGAGTTGGGCACTCAAATTAGAGTAGAATAAAATTATAAGAAAATAATGAAAGTAGAGCAGAATTTTCCTTTTTAAATTTAGAAAATCCACTGCTTGCAAAACTAACTTTGGTATGCAGTTATAGATATTTCTAACAAGAAATTGTTAGTGGATTTAGCACCTGAAAGAGAGTGAACTTTGGGCAGCTAGGAGATGAGAGATCAAGTGGCTTGGCTCTGGGCTGATTAGCACACAAAAACACAAACTGCTCTGTCATGAGAGCACCTGTCTGCTGGAGGCTGGCTTCAGTGTGCTGCTCAGTGCAACTGTACTGTTTCTTAGCCAGCATCAAAGAGCACAAGAATTAAGCCAGCTTTTGTCTCATGGTCTAGTGGAGGAGGTTGAAGTAAGGTTTGCATTTTATATTATCACTTTAAGATCAGGAAACTCCCAAGTTTCCTCCATGATGAAATACTCCTTTTTCAAAGTTATAATTTCTTAGCAAAGATTATTCAGTGAGTCCTTACCATATTTCTGAAGATAATATATATTTTTAGGTTCATCTTAACAAGGAAACACACTCATTGATGGAAAATGATTTCACTAAAGCCATCCAGTGAGTCAGGCACAGGACTGAACTGGACATTAGGCATCTGGGTCTCAGTTATTAATCTTCAAGGCCTTGGTAATAATCTGAAACAAAGAAAAGCAGTTTTAAGATATCTTCTGAAAATAATTTTAATACCAATTTTGTGGTATGGTGATATCTATTAATCAGCCATGAGACTGCAGCACTGTTTCCAACAGGAAAGATCTACTGAATGCCTTTGTAAGGATGACATGGAGTAAGAGATGTGAAGAACCCTACACCATACCTAGGGCATAGCAGCTGCTCAATAAACCTGTCCTCCTCCTTCTGCACTGCCCATAAATCTCTCCCCTGTGTGAAATCTCACCAGAGAGACTGGACTCACCTGCATTACACTTTCTCCCAGTCTGTCTTCATTTTTGACCTGACATTTTCTAAGTTCAGCTTTTATATAGAAGTGAAATGTGATGAGCACCTGGGCTGGTGCTTGTCAGTCTGCTGTGCTGTGGCTCATATAGACATATCTGTTTTTCTGTTTCTTATTTCCATATATAAGAATCTGGTTCTGCCAAAGGGTTTTAATTCACTCAGGAAGAAAAAAAAACCCCTACCTTTTCAATGGAGTGATCTGGAGAATCTAGTGAAATGAGGAGGCTGAATTTCTCAGCTCTGCCCAAACCTCCAGCACCTCACACACTGCTAGAAATGTTGCCTTGGTGAAATATGTTGCTGATTGTCACTTTAGGTGTTCTAACCATTTTACTTATCTACTTTATTTTAATATCACACACATCTCTCTAGGTCAGACTGTTGTAAAAATGGCAATATATGTAAAATAAAAATATTTTCCAGATCATTTATGGTCCATTTCCTTAAAGTGAGGGAGTTTTTTAAGGTTTTATATATTTATTTTTAGAGGGAGGGGAAAAGAGGGAGAAAGAGAGGGAGAGAAATATCAATGTGATCTATATGTTTGTTTTTATGCCAGTATCAAGATGTTTTGATTACTATGGCTTTGTAGTATAGGTTGATATCAGGTGATGTGATTTCTCCAACTTTGTTTTTTTCCAAGTCTGCTGTGGCTAGTTGAGTTATGTTGTGGCTTTATATAATTTTTGGAATAGTTGCTCAAGTTCTGTGAAATATGCCATTGGTATCTTGATATGAATTGCATTGAATATATGGATTGCTTTGGGTAGTTATGGACATTATAATAATATTAATTCTTTCTATCCATAAAAATGATATATGCTTCCACTTATTAGTATCTTTGACTTTTTTCTTCATTGTCTTATAATTTTCTGATTACAGATATACATCATTTGTTAAATTTATTCTTAGCTATTTTTTAAAAAAATTGTAAATGGGGTTGTTTTCTTAGTTTCCCTTTCTGATGGTTCATTACTGGTGTATAAAAATTCCCCAACTTCAATATTTATTTTGTATCCTGTTACTTTACTGAATTCATTTCTCAGTTCTAGAAGTTTCCTGGTGGAATCTTTAGGGTTTCATGACTTACATGCCTATATAAAGTATCATGTCATCTGCAAATAGTGACAGTTTCACCCCTTCATTTCCAGTTTGGATGCCTTTTATTTCTTTTTGTTATCTGATTGCTATGGCTAGGACTTTAGTACTGTGTTGAATAAGAGCAGTAAAAGTGGACATCCCTGTGTTTATACCTATCTTAAGGGCAATGCTTGTAGTTTTTGCCTGTTGAGTATGATGCTGGCAGTGGGTTTGTCATATACGGCCTTTATTATGTTTAGGTGTGATTCCTCAATTCTCACTTTGCTGAGACTTTTTACTGGAAATGTGTGCTGATTTTATCAGATGCTTTTTCTGTGCCTATTGATAAGATCATGTGGTTTTTATCCTTTTTTTATTTACGTGGTGTATCATGTTTATCAATTTGTGGATATTTCATGAGCCTCGCATCCCCAGAATAAATCCCACTTGATCATGGAGTATGATCTTTTTAATGTATTGCTGGATCAAGTTTGCTAATATTTTGTTGAGGATTTTAACATCTATGTTCATCAGGAATATTGGCCTATAAATTTCTTTCTTTGTAGTGCCTTTATCTGGTTTTGGAATCAGGATAATGCTGTCCTCATAAAATGTGCTTGAGTGTTTTCTTTCCTCTTAAATTTTTTGAAGTAGTTTAAGAAGGATAGATGTTATTTCTTCTTTCAATGTTTGGTAAAATTCACCTGAAAATCTATCCAGTCCAGGACTTGTATTTCTTGGGAATTTTTTTATTACTGCTTCAATTTCATTAGTTGTTATCTGTCCATTCAAATTCTCTGACTCTTTTTGATTTAGATTTGAAAGATTGTATGCTTTTAAAAAATTTTATCCATTTCTTCCAGATTGTTCAGTTTGTTGGCATGTAGTTATTTGTAATATTTTCTTACAATGCTTTGTATTTCTTTGGTGAAGGTGTTACTTTTCTTTCATTTCTGATTTTATTCATTTGGGTAGTTCTTCATGAGTGTGGTTTAAGGATTTGTCTATTGTTTTTTTTTTTTTTTAGTTTTATTTATTTCTAGAGAAAGGGGAAGGAGAAAGAGAGGAAGAGAAACATCAGTGTGGGGGTTGCCTCTCACATGCCCCCTACTGGGGACTTGGCCCCCAACCTAGGCTCTGGCTGGGAATCAAACTGGCAACCCTTTGATTCACAGCCTGCACTCAAGCCACTGAGCTACAGCAGGCATGGTACCTTGTTTATCTTTTAAGAGACACAACTCTTGGTTTTATTGATATTTTGTATTTTTAGACTCTATTTTGTTTATTTCTATTTGGATATTTATTATTTCCTTCCTTCTACTCACTTTGGTTTTGTTATTTTTTCCAGTTTCTTTAAGTGTAGAGTTAGATTGTATATTTGAGGTTTTTCTTATTTCATAAGCTAATCCTGGAGTACTATACATTTCCCTCTTAGGACTGCTTTTGCTGTGTCCCACACATTTGGGGTTGCTGTGTTTTCATTTTTATTTGTTTCAAGGTATCTTTTCATATCTTTCTTGATCTCATTGTTAACTCATTCATTGTTTAGTAACATTATTTAGCCCCCATGAGTTTGTATATTTTTAATTTTTCCCTTGTGGTTGATCTCTAGTTTTATACCTTTATTGTCATAGAATATGCTTGTTATGATTTCAATCTTCTTAAATTTCTTGAGACTTGTTTTGTGTCTTAACATGTGGTGTATCCCTGTTCCATGTGCACTTGAAAAGAATGTATATTCTGCTTCTTAGGGGAAAAATCACCCATAATTCTAATGAAATTTTAAAAACATTTGTACTTAGAAAATTATAAGACACTGAAGAAAGAAATCAAAGAAAATACAAATAAGTGGGAGCACATACCATGTTCATGGGTAAGAAGAATTAACATCATTAAAATCCATACTTTCCAAAGCAATCTATAGATTCAATGCAATTCCTATCAAGATTCAAATGACATATTTCACTAAACTGGAATGATATTTCAAAAATTTATATTGAACCAGAAAAGCCCACACATAGCAATAGGGGTCCTGAGAAAGAACAAAATTGGATGAATCATACTACCTAATATGAAACTGTACTATAAGGCCATAGTAATCAAAGTTCTGGCATAAAAACAGACACATAGATCAACAGGACATAATAGAGACCCCAGAAATAAACCCACACCTTTACAGTCAATTAATATTCAACAGAGGACACAAGCACATACAATGGGCTAAAGATAGTTTATTCAATAAATGGTGTTGGAAAAATTGGACAGATAGTTGCAGAAAAATGAAGCTAGACCACTTTCTTACACCACACAGAAAAATACATTCAAAATGGATTAAAAATTTAAGTGTTAGTTTCAAAAACATACATATCATAGAAGAAAATATAGGCAGCAAAATCTTGAACATTGCTCATGGCAATATTTTATTGGATATATCTCCCCAGGCAAGGGAAACAAAAGAAAAAATAAATGAACAGAACTCCATCAAGCTTAAAAGTTTTTGCACAGTGAAGAAAAACATCAACAAAATAAAAGGACAATCCACAAAATGGGAGAACATATTCACTGGTACATCTGATAAGGGCTTAATATCCAAAATTTATATAGAACTTATAAAACTCAATGCCCCCCCCAAAAAAAAACCCTGAACAACCCAATTAAAAAAATGGGCAAAGGACCTGAATAGACACTTCTCCAAAGAGAGGACATACAGATGGCCAATA
The DNA here is from genome assembly GCA_004027475.1 of Anoura caudifer. NCBI lineage: Eukaryota > Metazoa > Chordata > Mammalia > Chiroptera > Phyllostomidae > Anoura > Anoura caudifer. Next base: position 29,949 of record PVKU01010049.1, on the reverse strand, counting down.
GACATATGAAAAGATGCTCAGTGAAAGCAGGAGCTGGGCAGGGCAGGGGAGAGCAATGAGCAACAGGAGAAAATTGGCAAAACTGTGTTAGAACAACAATAAAAAAACCCACAATGCGATATTACATCACACCTGCCAGAATGGCTATCATCAATAAATCAATAAGTATCAAGTGCTGGCAAGGACATGGAGAAAGGAAAACCCTTTTTCACTGTTGGTGGGAGGGCAGATTGGTGCAGCTACTGTGGAAAGCAGTATGGAGATACCTCAAAAATTTAAAAATGAATCTGCCTTTCAAGACAGCAATCCCGGTTCTGGGAATACATCCTAAGGAACCCAAAACACTAATTTGAAAGAACATAAGCACCTCTGTGTTCATTGCAGTGTTATTTATAATTGCCAAGATATGGAAGCAGCCTAAACATCCATCAGTAGATGAGTGGATAAAACAACTGTTGTACATTTACACAATGGAATAGTTCTCAGCTGTAAAAAAGAAGAAAATTTCACTCTTTGCAACAGGATGGACAAACCTGGAGAACATTATGCTAGATAAAATAAATCAGTCACAGAAAGACAAGTACCATATGATTTCACTCATATGTCGAATCTAATGAACAAACTGAACTAACAAAACAGAAACATACTCATAGATGGAAAGCAGATGACATCTAAAGGGCACTAGAGGGTAGGGGGTGGAGGGATTGAGCAATAAGGAAAAAGGACTCATGGACAAGGACAGGTGTGGTGATTGTGAGGGGGCAAGGTTGGTGGGTATATAAAGGGATAAAATGGTAATGTAAAAAAATACAGTAAAAACATTTACAAAATTAAAAATTAAAAAGCTGAAAAAATATATAAAACCAATAACAAAAAAATTTGTGATTTCATAGGCCCCAAATAGCTATCTGATTACAATATTCAAATTGTGAATTTCTTTAATTTTTATTGTGGCTGCAAGTATAGTTATGAGTAGTCTGTTCAAGAATTTTGTCTGCTTCTCTGACTTGATATCTTTTCCATTGAAATTCAATCCAAAGTTAAAGAAAAGGCAGATTTGGAGTCTTCCCTTGGCTGTGTGGATAACTCTTTACATAACTAATGGAAAGATGTTCATTATATTAGTTGGGAGTACACCATCAGAGACCAACTCACTTCTATATATATGGGGAATTAGCAAAGGGCATCTTCTGAGTCAACCTACTGCAGCCTTTTGGGTTTCAATGTTTTCCTGCAACCTAGACTAAAAGAATGTACAGTAAATCCTCACAAACCAGAGAATGGCATCTAAATAAAAGTTAGACATATTAGGGATAAGAAAAATATTTTTTACCTATTATTACTTACTCTTGTTTCAAAAAGAAAAATCTTGGCTTGTTATTTGTAAATCTTTATGTAATATTATATCCTTTTGTCTAATTAAACTATGAGATCTTTTATCTAGATCAGGAAATGGTAGCAATTTTCTTTCAGGTAAATAAGATAATAAGGTATGCACACTAACACGATGACAATGTGATATTTCTGTTTAATCAAGAATTGCTTAGGCATTTATTTATAGAAACTATTTTAGGCAGGTTAATATTGTGATACTTCCCTCATTTTTCAAGAGTCCCAAAGAGAAGTCATATTATTTCTCTAAGGGTGAACAGCTCCAGAATTAGAAAGCTCAACTTTTTAGAAAACTTTTTTTATTATGGTAAAAAACCCCAGGAAGTTATCATCTTAATCATTTTTAAGTGTACAGTACAGTAGTGTTAACTATATTCATATTATTTTGCAACAGATCTCTAGAACTTTTTCATCTTGAAAAACTGAAACTCTAGATCTATTATTAAATAACTCTCATTCCCCTACCCTACAGCCACTGGCAACCACCATTCAATTTTTTTTAATTCTATGAGTTTGACTACTTTTGATACATCATATGAGTGGAATCATGCAGTATATGTCCTTCTGTGATTGGCTTATTTTGCTTAGCATAATGCCCTTGAGGTTTGTCTATGTTATAGCATGTGACAGAATTTCTTTCTTTACAGCTGCATAATATTGCATGGATATACCACATGGTAGCAGCACCAAGAGGTGCTGCCTAAACAGAATCACAAAAATGAAAGTTACCAAAACAGGGCCAACTCAATGCACTTGTCTAGATACTCTGAGAGTGAAATATGAACATTGCTTAAGACAACGATATCCAAGCTTTACCTTGGCAAGTAAGCTAAAATCTTACATATAGAACAGAGCAAATGTGTACCTTCTCCTATTGGGAAGGAGAGAGGCAGAAACCTCAGTCTTCCATCTTCTTCCTCCCTCCTCTGATTGACTAAGGGCATGGTGACCCTCATGGTAACTGAATGGAAGTCGGACACAAGGGGCTTCTTTGCTGTTGGCAATGTTGTGTTTCTTGATCAGAGTGCTGGTTACAGAGGTGTGTTCACTTTGATAAAATTCATCAAACTGCACATTGAGGACATTATTCTAAGTGAAATTAGCCATGCACAAAAGGACAAATATTGTATGATTCCACTTATATGACATACCTAGAGTAGTTGAATTCAGAGAAACATGCTGTCTGGGCCTAGGAAGAGTGGGATGGCATGTTATTATTTAATGGGTATGGGGTTTCATTTCTGGAAGATGAAAAACTTCTGGAGGTGGATGATGGCAAGTGTTGCAAAAACAATGTGAATATACTTAATGCCATTGAACTGTATACCCCCAAAATGGTTAAAATGGTAAGTTTTGTGTTATGTATACTTTGCCACAATTTTACACAATGGAATACTACTCAGCAGTAAAAAAAAAAAAAGAAGAAGAAGAAGAAGAAGAAAATTTTACCCTTTGCGACGTCATAGATGGACCTGGGGAACATTATGCTAAGTGAAATAAGCTTGTTAGAGAAAGACAAATACCATATGAGTCCACTCACTGAGGGAGGAACACCACAAAAGGGAATTTATTTATAAAAATTGTATATTTATTCCTACACATTTAAACTTCAGTCACCTTCAAAGTACTCTCCATTTGATGCGATACAACTATCAAGACTTTTTTCCCACTGCTCAAAACAGTTTTTGAACTCATCAAATTTGATGCCTTTTAGTGTTTCTGCCATTTTTTGTTTCACCTCTTTCACATTGGCAAAATGTTTCCCTTTGAGGACTATTTTCATCCAGAGAAACAAACAAACAAAAAATTGCTCAGGGCAAGATCAGATGAATAGGATGGATGGGGCATGGGGTCATGCTCTTTTTGGTCAAAAATTGCTGAACACAGGGCAGTGTGGGCAGGCACACTTGTAAATTACCCATCATGAAATAGACAAATGTGTTGAAAGAGTATTTTAAAAACTTTGCTGAAATAGAACACAGCCTCTCACAACAATGCCAGCTGGCACACTGATACAGATAGGTTCCTAGAACACTCACCTAGCAGGGGAAACTGTACTACAGGGGCCCACCCTCCAGAAGATAATTTAGTTATTTTATTTGGTGAGGTCCCCCTTTGTGGAATCTAATGAACAATGTGAACTAAGCAAAATAGAGACAGTGTCATAGATAGAGAGCTGGTTGACAGCTATGGTGGGGTGGTTAGCAGGTAGAGGGATTGAGCAAAAAGGAAAACAGACTCATATATGTGGACAACAGTGTGGTGATTGCTGGGAGTGGAGGGAGAGGGGTTTAGAGAGATAGATGGTAACAAATGGAAACAAATACAATAAAAATAAAAAAGGAAAATTTATCAAGCAATATATTTGTAATTTGTACCTTTTCCTTTATGTAAATATTTTATTTTTTTTAACCATAGCCAAATCATCATAGTTTCAATCATTACTCTCTAGAAACTTTTGAGGCACGATATTTTTCTGTTAGTTGGACTAGCAAATGTTTCTCGTTGATGAAAGACTAAGGATAGTTCCTCCTTTTTCATCTCACCTCCCTAATGAAAAAAGAAAAAAAACAACAACAAGATTTGACAACCTTGGAGACTCCCCCTGACTGTTATTTTCTGAAATTTGTCGGTGGCCATTTATGTTTCTATTTAAATATCCCTCTTCCAAAATGGTTTGTTCTGACAGGCATGCCCTCCAGTAATGAGGAGACTCAGTTCTCACCAGGGTTTCCTCCCAGTGAGGGGACTCCAGGGTTAAACCATCATCTAGTGATGTTCAGAGCCAAGCTTTCAAAGATTCTGTGATTATCAGGAAACCTTCTTCAGCTGAATGATTTTTTTCTAATTTCCCTGTCAGCAGAAATAATCCTCCTGAAATAAATTGTTCACTCTGGACATGGAAATCAAGAAAAAATATTAGAAGATATTTATTTATGATATTACTGCTGATTTATCATTCTAATTTACTTAAGAAAATTCATGAGCCACTTCTTGAAAAGAAAAATCACTTACAAATGATGTAAGTTTTGGTGAAGGTTCATAATTGCATAACACACACTGATACAAAGAATTATTCGTATAAAATTTAGATTTGCTACAGGTATGATCTGAAATGATACTCTCTAAACAGATTTTAATTTGGGGGGATTGCATATGTGTGTGTTCTTAATTCTATTTCCTGATAATAAAAATTAGAGGAAAAATTAATTGTAAGTGTTTAAAACCCTATTTATTACATGTTGACTTGTCCATTTTTTAATTGTGTGGGTCAAAAAATAGCCAGGAAGTTAGAAAGTCAGACTGTTTACAGATGAACTTCTTTTGCAATAGGTACTCAGTAAAACAATGTTTTTGTGGCCTTTCATTTTCAACTTAATTTTATATTTAAAAATATTTGCTATGTTGATATAATAAAATATGTGCTGATTTTAAATGTTAAAATGAATCCATGGATGATTTCTGTTTCTATATGTATGTCCAAAACCAGAAAAACTAATCAGATTTTCAAGACCATCTGTTAAAGTTACATTTTTACATGACATGTAAAGGTACTCTTCTTTATTTTTAAGTTCAATTTGACCATGGCATTGAGAAGACCTACATTGATTTCACATCTAATTGAATGAACCTAAATAATTTGTAAAAAGTTTAAAGGTTTAGCCAAGTAATTTTCTGTGTACATCAAGAATTAATTTAATTTCCCTTGAATTTACTGTAAGTATTATTAGTCACAATATAATCACAGGCCTCTTTAATATTTATTGAGAATTTCTTATTTTCCAGACACTATTCCTGCACTTTACATTTATAATTTCATTTACTCCTCATATTAGCCCTGTGGGATAGTACAATATTATTATTACCCTTAATATACAGATGAGAACAATACAAAGAATTTAACACAGAGCTAAAGTGTGACAAAGCTAACATGCTAAATAGATCTAACTCAGGTATCTGCTTAATTTCATAACAGCTACTTAAGAGGCAGATGACACCAACAGAAGTTGAACACCTACAGAGCCTATGAAGTAGGACATTTTCATTTTTCTGGTCCCTGGTGGTGTGACAGTTCCACATCCGGTCAGCAGTACATCCACAGTAATTTTGTTACAAAGTCTATAAAACTACTGAAGTTTCACTGGCTTGGGGACAAAGGTCAGAACCTCTCTGCTCCATACCCTTCATCTCTCCATTTGTGGAGTTTCCATAGGCAATGTCCCACAAGCTATACAGAAAGCTGAGCTCTTCCCAGAGAGATGAAAGAGTCTGGCTGAGAAAATATGGTGCTCACTGGAGTCTACCCAATTTTCATTAAAAATAACTTTGAGGCTGAACTTTAGTCTTTTACCACTTTGGTTAAGTAGAATTTAGAAGAACATCTCAGTACTTCTTGATTTCACCTTTTGCTCTGAGTGAGAATGCTCTGTGGTACAGCTGAATGGACCAGCTACTTTTAATTAAACTCTTGAAATTTCTTGGCTCTTGAAAACTTGCTGAAGGGAAATACCCAAAGACACTAAATTTTAGTTTATTTTCAGAGCCTAAACTAATATCATCATCTAAATCTGCAGAAGATTCTGGCAAAGAGCTAATGCCAGGATGAGCAAGGTAGTGCCTTCCTCCTAGGTTTTTGGTGAGGAGTAAAGGGTATAATAAATATATGTAAAAAGCTGAGCTTACCTTTAACCTTCCATAAGAAAACCCTTCTGTTCAAATACACCTTAAAAAGCACTTTGTGGAAATTAATGGTTACTGCACTTATAAAGCTTTCCCATTAAAATCCTAACTTTATCATTAATTTTTGTTTTCTTGCTACTGTATTGGTTCTACCTATATGTAGTAAAAGAAGAGATGAACACTCATGTGAAAATTCAGTTGAAAAAAATTATTCAAATTTTAGTGCTCTCACAATTCAAATGGAAACTTCTTAGTCTTCTTTCCAATCAAACCCCAGTAAGTACAAAAAAAGCCTTTATTTGCCATTTTCTTCTTTGCATAAATATTGTTATATTATATTAATTTAAATGTTACTTTAACAAGATATCTAGAATACCATAGTGGTCTTATTTATTTAATATTTGCCTTGAAAGTGGGGTTAATTTCAAAAAGTTTACCAGCAAGGTTATATATGTATGACATGTGTAGCACAAGAAGACACTAACTTTTAAAACATCAACTCCTAAAAGGTTAAAGAGTTAAGCTGAACTACATGGGAAAATGTTGAAGGAATCTGAATTATGAACAACACAAATAAGTGAAAACTAAAGACTGATAATGGGAAAGGAATGTGTTCTGCTTTTGCAGAAGTTCCGGGGTCTAAAGAACTTGAAAAGAGCTTATACTAATCAATTCTACTAATAGATAGCATATTAATTAATGAAAAGTTTTGTTGAAGATTTAAAATATGCTGCACACTAAATAAAGTTAACATAATTGTGATATAACACTGCCAACTATGACTATGTGTAGGAACCATACAAATATTCTACATAGTTATTAATACTGTTCTATTTTTATGAGGGACTTCAGAGCTATCAATACACAAGAACATGTTATTGCCACAATTTTTTCACTTTGTGTTACAAATAACAAAACAGCATCAGCATCTTATCTGTCCCTCACAGGCTGCCACAGTCAGGCCACATTTGCCCACAGTTTTGAGATTGAATTTCACATCTATCCCAATGCCTACAATTTAAATGTCAAACAGTAGCAAGTATATTAGCAAAGATATCCCATACTGAGATTTCTAATATACTGCTGGTAAGAAAAAGAATAAGTGACAATATCTTATACCTAAAGGGATATTTTCAGGTGGGAATACCTTGGTATAAACACTTGAAAACCTGCCTCCAGAGACATGCGCAAGGACATGCATAGTGGAGTTGTTTGTCATAGCCAAATACTGGGAACAGTCCAAATTCGCATTGACAAGAGAATGGATCAATAACATAATACACAATACACATACTGCTGAATATTAGTATAGAGGTTGAAATTGTTTAAAATTAATGTATTAGTATTCCATGTTTCTAATTGGATGATTTTGTTTTATCTAAGTTTATTAACTTAAAAAGTTTTGGGAGGCTATGTACAGCAAAGAACACCATTCAGAAAGTTAAAAGACAGCCAATGGAATGGGGGAAAATATCTGCAAATCATATCTTTGATAAAGGAGCTATCTAGAACACAGGAGCTGGCAAAAGTAGGTTCACAGTTGTAAATGACATTCTTTTGAGTTAATAAAGCTATTTAATAACCATAACCTACATGTGTTTTTCCATACTAACAACTGTAGACCTACCTTTGTCCACCCGTGTATATAAAGAGTTCTTATGCCTCAGTAAAAAAGACAAGTAATTATTTTTTTCAAAAATAGACAAATGATCAGAATGGACATTTCTAGAAAAAAGATTTTCAAATTAGTCAATGAGCACATGAAAAATGTTCAATATCATTAGCCATTAGGAAAATACAAATCAAATCACAATGAGATACCTTTTCATACCTACTAGGATGGCTGTAATAAAAAACTCAGACAATAAGAAGTGTTGACAAAGATACGGGGAAATTGGAACCCTCCTACACTGCTGTTGGGAATGCAAAATGATGCAGCTTTTTTGAAAAACAGTCTAGCAACTCCTTAAAATGTTATACATGGATTTACTGTATGATCCCTCAACTCCATTCTAGGAATATACCCCCTCCCAAATTGAAATGTGTTCACACAAAAACCTGCATAGAAATGTTTAGAGCAGCATTACTTATAATAGACAAAAGTAGAAAAAACTGCAATATCCATAAACAGATGGATAAATAAATAAAATATAACACATATAATCAAGTTTGAGACAATAAGAAGGAATGAAGTACCGATACACGTGAATGGACCATACAAATGCTGTGCCAAGTGAAAGAAATCAGACACAAAAGGTCACATATTGTATAATTTCATTTATATGAAATGATTAGAAAAGGTGAATCCATAGAGATAGAAAACAGATGAATGGCAGTCTAGATCTGAGAGGTGGGGGTTGGATGGGAGGAAGGGGAATGACTGCTAAATGTTACAGGTGTTTCTTGGAGGAAGGTAATGAAAATATTCTAAAGTCAATTGTGATGATGGTTGTGCTATTCTGTGAATATCTTAAAAATATTGAGTTCTACACTTTAGGTGAATTGTATGGCATGTGAACTATATCTCAATAAAAGCTATCAAAAAGGTTATATGCGTTATAACACCATATATTCAAGTTATAAAACAAACAATATAGTATTATATATTGTGCATACAAATTCATGTTTGGCAACAAATAGGCAGGGGTGGTATTCCTATATTGAAAAACTTGTACTGACTCATCAGAATGCATGCCAACCTTTACAGAGCAGTGAGTGCTTAAACAACGTCCATCCTAGAGGCACGGGAAAGATAGATGCCAAAGTTCAGACAGCAATCACCTCTGTTCAGGGAGAGGGGAATGATGTTGGAGAGGGGACTCAAAAGTCCTCAACTGTTTCTTTAAAAGAAACTCTGTAGTAAATATTATAAAATCATTGGATTTCATCAAAGTTGGTTGGTGAGTTAATGAACATTTGTTGTGTGACTCCCTATATCTTCTGTATGCCTGAAATACTACTTCATACTTTAAAATATTTTACATTTGTAAGTCTATCTCATTAAAGGTCATGACAAATGCCTTCCATTGGGGCCATTTGTTGCTGGTTGTTAAACACTGGTCAACATGCCACTTAGTTGAGGCTAAAAAAGCCTGCCTATTGCCACAAAAGCAAGGACCAGAGGAATCTTCATGCGTAAGGATGAGGGGGAAGATCTATCTAGGCACATTAAAGATAAACCAAGAGCCCTATTATTTGGAGCAGTTGACATCCAATTCTACTGAAAGATTTGCACTGCAATAGCAGGAATTGCCAGTTTGAGCACAAATGAGAGAATTCACACCTCTCCCATCCCTACCTCCATCCAGCCTGGTCCAACACGACTTAAGTAGCACAGCTTGTAGCAAAGTTCAAGGCTGGCCAAAAATTTCCTGACCTGGAAGCAGGTTTAAGAGCATTTCTGGTAACTGTTAGTTAGATTAAACCTTTCATTTCTCAGAGCAGGTTGCTAAAAGTTAAGTTTCTGGCATAGGCACATGGTAGGAAAGACTGGATCAGATATTTAATAACTGCAATATTCCAAAACCAAGAACACCAAACAATTAAAAAAGAAAATGAAGAACCTACTCTTTCTTATCTTTTTCAATACATTGCTAGACTAGGTAAGCTTTAATGGTTTTTTAAATTTCTAAAATGTACTGCAAATGCTATAATTGAGAAACAGTTTACAACAAATGCAGTCCAAGTATATTGAAAATAATTCCTGTATATTAAAAGCAAGCTCCCTCCTTCACATTTACCAAAATTTTCCTCTCCTGCCACAGTCTCCTTGCTTTTTTGTACAGACTGTTGGGATTCAAAGGTGGGAATGAGAATGAAATGATGGGCCAACAGGAATAAACTGCCTTGTGTGTGGTGGTCAGAAACTTCAAAGACGTTTCTGTGTTCCCCTAGTAGAAGACACTCCAAGCATTTGCCTACATTACATAAGCTGTTTTGAGAATTAATCCCTTTCCTCAAGTGACTCATAGTCTTGCAGGTCCTTCCAGAGGGGATAAAAATACAATGGATTACGGCATTGCAGCGTCTGCAATTCCCAAGGAAGAAGTGGCTTTAGACATTTATATTCTGAGCTTGGCGACCAAGTGCCAGTGAGTGTGTCCGAAAGCAGTTGGAAATCGGACAGTTTGTGCTGCAATGCAAGGACAGGAAACATTGTGAAGTTCTGCAGCCGTGGTTGGCTTGAGATAATACCATTGTATAATCAGGCGCTGCGACCGCTCCCACCGCTGAGAGCCTAGGGCCTGGCGTCTGGCTCCTTGGCTGCAGGCCAGGCTGAGGTCCTGCCGTCTGAAGGCAGGGTGTGTGTCCCCTCCCAGGCAGTCCTCACACACAGTGCCGGCCACACCTCACCTTCCAGAGGAAATCTGGCCAGAAAGCCAGACTTCATGACTTCTCTGTTATGAGTCTTACCCACCCCCAGCCTTTGCCCAGGCTTTTGTTTTCCGCTTGGGTGCAGTGGTGGTATTCATTCTGCGCTGGATTGTGATTTAAAGTCCCAGACAGTAAATGAGCCGATGACAGAGTTATTGGACAGATACTGTATCTTGTCATGCCTAGCAGTCTTCACCATTAGCATTGAATCCTTGCTTTTTAGAGAAGCCCTAGCTCTCATCACTTCTACCTACCGCCCTTCCCGCAGGGTTGTTCTGTCAGGCAACAGCACTTACCAAGGACTATTTTAGACGGATTTAGCAGCAATATTGTTTGATTTTAACTGAACATTGTTCTAAACACACAAAAGAGTTCAAGGATGTGGCTGTTGAATTTTGTTCTCCTCCACCCTCTCCCCTGCCCAAGCTGTCAGGTTTCTCTGGGAAAATGGGATGAAAATATTTGGGGACATTTCCACAATAAAACACTCTAAATTTTTTTTTAAAGATTTCCTTTCTAGTCATGTCAAGATTATAACTCAAATCTGCAGAAGTCAGGAAATTTCAAATTTATGTTGACACTTTCCCCTTAAAACTCTCAGCAGATGATAAATAGTATAGAACTTCTGTTTCAATTAAAAAGTTTCAAATATGATGCAGTTTGCCAAATTCTTCTAGTGGAAAGGTGCTTCAGAGTGAGAAAGAATGATCTTTTAGGAAGCAAATATAATCTTTCAGGCCAATAATTTTTCTGAATAATTTCTTAGTACAGAAGATGAAATGGTCATTTCAGGTAAGTTGGCTCCTAGATTTAATTTTTATAAGTAGAAAGTAGTTATGTTTAATATAATTAAACATATATTAAATTATAATATATTTTGATGGAAACAAATATATATAATACAGTATATTTGATGGAAGCAAATGAAAAAGTGGTGGAATTTATCTGTGAAGTCAGTGGTTCTCAAGGTGAAAATGAGCATGTGGCACTAACCAGGGGACTTTTATGGATTGCCACCCACCCCTACCAACACATCCAGTTAAGGCTCAAAGGTTCTACCAGGCCCTGTAGAACACTCAGGGTGATGGCCTGGCCTCATAGCAGGACAGGTACAGCTCCCACTGTGCCTAGCAGATTCCATCACTATTGGCTCTGAGCTGAGAGCAAATTATTTGGCCTATCTCACAGCCAGTTTTCTCATTTATAAATTAGAGGATAATTCTAATATTTACCTCATGAGTTATATAAGATTAAATGAGATAATGTATGCTAGCACAAGAAAGTTCTAAAAAGTCCTTCATAAACATTAGTGAAAATACCAATCATCCAGATAATAGATAGTATTTGTGGCATTATAAAAAATAAGTATTACAGCATGAATATCTCAGAAGCAAATTAGAATACACTTTACATGAAAGCAGAAAGAATCTGACATTTAAATAGACATTTCTAGAGAAACAGAAATGACTAATTATACTGACAAAAAGACAGTGTAAAATAAAAACATGCACCTCATCTGTCTAGGGTATGAAAGACCCATCAGGTTGCAGATAAAGAAAAAAAAGCATGTGGTTTGCACATCATAATCAACAAACCAAAGTGCACGAGCATGTATGTGCACACACACACAAATGGGCCTTTTAGGAGACAAAGAAAATGGAAGAGAAAAGATCTGTAGATTAAAGAGAACCTGTGAGGAAGACAATAAAATGGCCATGGGATAAAGCAAGCCCATGTGCAGGAAAGCAGGGTCTTGCTCCTCTTTACCCACCTTTGTAAACCTGTGATCACTTGTCTGAGGCCTGGGACTGGGGAAAATGGTGGTAAAGCTCCAACAAAGCTAAGTGTTGGCACCACATGACTCCAATTGACAGATGACCCAGGAAAATTGAGTTACTTTTTAGACTATGGCATGATAAGGAAATCTTGAAGGACTAAAAATGGCAAATGGTGGTCTTGCATGTTAAAACAGAAAAAAACAGTTCTGGTCTTTAAATGGATAGATTGGCTTCATTTTCATATCTATAAGGATATTATATTCAAAAGTCATCTGTCAATACAGAATCAAGAAGACTGTGGGAAGAGGAAACCATTACAGGCCAATATCATTTCCATCTATGATAGACAGTGAGACTATGTAATAAAGGCAGAACAATGGATGTGAAATCTGAGGAAACATGTGCCACCATCTGCTCACAGGATGGGGCTGTCTGTGTGGGAGCAGAGCTGCCAGCCTTGTCCAGCCTTCCTCCTTACCTTTCCCAGTCTCAGGTCCCTTCTCCCTAGCTACCTGCCAGCTGGGGTTGCCTCTCCCTGAGGTTTGCTTGCCTCTGGCTGTTTTTGCTTTTAGATTTGTCTCCAGCCATGTCTGTGGTTTTCTAGATTTAAGTGGCAGTAAAGATTCTGTGGAGAAATGAGGGTAGGATTTGAAGTCAGAGCAGTAATGGATACTTAGCCTTGTCCTTTACTTCTTGTGTGGATTTAGGTGGGTCACTGAACTTTTCTGACTGAGATAGCCTCTCTTATCCAATGGGGATCAAAATACCATCCTTTCATGATGACTATGAGGATTATAAATCAAGGGCATCTGTAATGCATGGTTCAATAAAGGTTTTATTTGTTCCTAACTTCTGATCTCACATCTTTTCTAGATCTGGGCTTTATCTGGGTCCTCTATCCTTATTGAAAGGTATGTTTATGCTTCTAAAACCAGTCTAATAATTCACTTTGTTAGGCATTTGATTCTCTCCATGGGGCCCCACCATACCCATATTTCAGTTTGGATTGGGAAAACAAGCCACAGCCCCAAGATTTGGGAGTTAGCAAAAGAAAGTGCATCTATCACTTAGCCAGTCACCCACTGCAGGGACTTTTCCTCCCTTTCTTTTTATATTTTTCATCTCCTTTCTTCCTCTTTTTTCCCATCTTTTTAATTCCTAGGCCTTGATGTTGACAGTGAGGAAATTCACAGAGTCTGCATACTTAGACCTGAGACCAAGATTAGTTTCAAGACTGATTACTGAGAATTCAAAGGACAAGAGTATTTAAATGCTGATTTAAATAAATTGGAATCCCAAAGAGTTCAGCAAGGACAAGCCCAGCCCCTGTGCCCCTTGGTGTCTGACCCCAGGCTGACTTGATGGCATGTCACCATTTGCCTCCTTAAAGCTGATGCATCTAGATGTAGGCAGAGCTGGTAAATATTTACTTGTGCAGAAGGGAGGACACAGCAATTTCTGTACAGGGTAGGTGATGAGGCAGCTCATCTCTCTGTGTCAATAGTGTGAAACAAACAATGATGATGTGCAATGATGGCACACTATCTGTTAGGTTCAGAGAAGAGAGCTACGGATGGCCATGACCTCTAGACTCCATCTCTGTACCTTCCAGAGCAGCCAGCTCAGAACAGGCTGCTTTCTGCCTGGTTGTCAGCTCTTTATTTCATCATGCCAACTTCAGAGGTCACTGCAGGTACTTTTCAACTTTGCCCAAAGTGTTTAAGAAATAATTGAATGTGTCCATTGCTTTCTTGTTATCCTCAGTCTGTCTGTACCTTCCATCTGGCAAACTCTCTGCTAAAAGAAAAGAAAGAAGATGGAAGAGAAGATATGCTGAGATGATGAAGAAGCAAATGTACCAAGGAAAAAGAAGCAATAAACTGCTCTCAAATGCCAAAATGGACAACACAGAGTTGAAGAAATTGCCCCAAGATGGTCTGTCTGAGACAAGGCAAAACTTTGCTGCTGAACAAAAGGGAAACCAGTACGGTTTCCTTGATTCATATTTCTCTTCCACTATTCCCTTCAGTTTGGGTAAGTAGAGTCTCAGAAAACAAGTGGAATTGACAAACTGAATTTTTTGCACAATTGAAGGAATTACTCACCCCTTTCAGGCACATTAAGCTTTGTAGGATATCACAATATTAGTTTATAGTAAATTACTTCTAATGAATTTGGATAAAGGGTAGACAAATATTCTTTGTACTATACTTAGAAACTTTCTCTAAGTTCAATATTATTTTGTAATAAAAAGGTCCAAAACATAAAGCTAATACTTCAAAAAAAGCACACCCCTGGCTGGTTATGGCAGTTAGATAGCTAGTCACAACATAGATAAACAATCTACATGATACAGAAGTAATACCTTTCTTCTTTGGACATTCATTCAACCAACAATTACTGAATCCCAGTGAGAGCAAGGTGCTTCTCTGGTGGGGGGTATGTGACTATGAACAAGAAAGTGAGAGACAAACACAAGTCTTCAAGATCTGTAATGTGATCCACTCTGAGTTTGGATGGTGACATGTGTTGTCCCAAATGAGCAGAGAGGAGGCAAGTGGACTCTCTGCAAGGGCTGGTCTGTTGGGAAGGCCTCTGGGAAGTGCTGCCATCAGAGTGAGTCTTGTTGGAGAAAAAAAAACAGCTGTGTGAACACCCAGGGTGAGCACCCAGCCTGGAAGAACAGCACATACATGCAGTGTTATGAAACAGGAACCAGATTGGGGGCTGTAGGGACAGCTAATTAATTAACATATTGATTAGTTAATGGAAAAAAACCCTAAAGAATATAACTAGTTCAATCTCATCATTAAATAAGAGGGTAAACATGCCTAGGGTGTCTACTTGTTTATATCACATAAATAGCTAATGAGAGAGTAGGACTAGCTCTAAATTCTTTTGGTAGGTGGATCTTATTACAGTGTTTTCTAAAACAAATTTTTCTCTTTATTTCTTTTTTAAGTCTTCTCAAGGACATCTTCCTTGCAAGGCTTCCAGTCCTTGAACACACAATCATAAGAACAGCCCAAATCTTATGTGTAGTGAAGATCAAACAAGAATTAAATAAGAAATAATAAACCTATTGATCCAACCACATCAGTTTAATTCTGAAGGGTACTTATTACTGGCTGGTGACATGGAGTAATGGAGTGTGTTTAAATTTCATTATATACTCATTGGGCAAGCAATGTTCACATGCCCAAGTATTTGTTAATTAGTGATCTAGAATTGCTAGACAACAAAGAGGAGCCAACCTGCAGCAGAATTTAGGAGCAGCAGGGTAGGTACAAAGTGACCATATCTTGATTGACACTATCCTCAAAGGTCTACTAATCCCAATATCTATGTGAACTGTTTTATGACCCAAGTTGAATTACCAACTGGGCTGGATGCTGATGGAAAATACTCTAAAATAAACAACACTTAGATTTTTTACTTATCATGATAAGATTAGAATTTACAGGTAGGCTTCTGAAAACCATTCTGTTTCTTTTATGACAGAATGAAATTGACACTGGAGGAGTAGAGAGAAGGAAACAATGCCTCCATGAGTCAGGTATCTGTGGCTCCCATTGTTCCTATGTTAGGCTAGGTTTGATTTTCACAATCTAAAATATGGACAGAGTCAATCCAAAAAGTGAGTTACATTTTATTCATGATTGAAATATTTATGAAAGGTAGATGCACACTTGAAAAATATTTTCAAAAAAATTTAGCAAATGTAAATTTGCTTCCCAGGAGATCTGAGATTCTCATTCCCCACCAAGGCTGTGCGATGGCCACCTTTGTCCATAGGACTGATCACTAAACTTTGACACAAACACTTAAAAAGTTCTTTGTATTTATAGTTTGTTATACTCAGTCAGTTGTGGAAATAATTTCTAAGTATATTTCCTGCATACAAGGTTCTAAGTGGTGTGTAAAGTACCACAGTGAACATTTCCCCAGTAAACTGGTTGCAGGTATGGTTACACAGTCTCAAATACACCAGCTGTTTGGTTTCTGTGTTAGAATTTGAGAGGACTAGAAGATGAAGCTCCTAATGGGATAAAAAAATAGTTTGGGCAGATTTGGGAGACAGCTTTACAGGGTCTGAAAAGAAAAGGTGACTGAAAGCTATTGCTCTGAGACCAGAGGGAACTGCTTCCCTTTCTTCCCCCTCTCAGGAAAAAGAACATAGAAGAGGAGCAAGGATAGGTAAATAGGGCTGTTCTCCACCCAAACCCCAAAGGCATTATGCCCACCTACCATACTGCACCCTAACAATTACATGAAGCAGGAAGAATCACTGTGATTATTAAACTAAACTCTGCAGATATCTTCCTTACTTGTAGTGATTGGACATATTGCATAGTCATATATGTATACAGCTCTAGAAACTAGAGACAATTTAGGAAATATGCATGAAAATAGCTTTCCTTATTTGAAAACTGAGAATATAAGTGACTAGAGCATGGCAAGGAGAAGGAGACTAGAGGAGAATATTGGCAAAATTCAAATGAGAAATGTATGCTTGCTTTAAGGCAATAACCTAGGACTGGAAAGGAGAGAATAGGTATGAAATATCAACAAAGAATTACCAGAATTTTATGACATGACCTTGTTTTGAAAGGTCAGTCATTGAGTTAAATGTAAGGGGGATGGATTAAGCCAAGGCCACTTTAGGAAACTTTTGCTCTTCAGGTGATGGTTCAGAGTTGCCCTCCTGAATTTTAATTGATCATTCCATGAACATGGATAAGTAATGACTTTTTTTTTTTTGCATTCTTTCTCTCCACTTTGTGAAACTCCTTTGACTCTCTCTGCTTTGGTTAAACAGTGAAATCAATGGCATAACTGCAACTTGAGGAGAGAAAAAGAAGTCCCTCAGGGTCTGCATGCTCTTCTTTTCAGAAGAAATTAATTTCCGTGTTCTTTAGTCAATGCCTAAAAGCATTGAGATCCCTATAACTGATGAAGTCCTGGCAGCATAGACAGCAAATAAAAGGCCCAGGAAGCATAAGCTTTTCACCTAAAGAGGAAAACTGCCTTCACAACAAACAATCCATCTCTCCCAATAAGAACTGGAAAAGATAAGGTTTCTGCTTCACCTACAAACATGCAGGGGCCTGGGAGTAAAAGTTTTCCATCTTAAACTGCAAGGACAGGTGTAAACAAAGGCTCAGAGCTTGCTTGGAAGCTGATTAAAAGAACTAATCAGAAGCCTTTCATCTCTGACCCTTTACCTTTAGTTCTATTCTGGGGTATGGAGGTGACAGGGCTTGTTTCTTTGTGCCCAAGGAAGCGACAGGCAGCCTGCTGATCAATATTCCTCTTTGGTAGTGTCTTCAGAACTTGGAAGAGGGGCCAGAAAATGAAGAAGAAATCAATAACTCAGGTCTGGTAAGAAAGAGGTAATTGTCACATTAATTCCATTTCTGAGAAGGAAGAAAACAAAGTCAAACGGATTACCTTTGTGATAATTAGGACATGAAAGCACTTTCTAGAGAAGTGAGGAACTGAGAGTCTTGGGTTTTAGTCAATTTATTGCCCAAGATGAGATGTGACTAAATTTCTCAGATTTGATATTCTCTGTGCTGTTCACCATGTTTGATCTTCCAGTCATCACTAGTTGGATAATAACTTGTAGCAAAAAAACAAGGAAGAATTTCTGACAACAAACCTAAGGCTTTAGAAATAGTTACTTCAATAGATAAATGGGGAAGTTTGGGAGAAATCAACAAAGCAATTAAAGACTGGAGGGGTTGATTTATGGGAAAGATCATTCCTTTGATGTTTAGTTGGGCTAATCAATGATTCCTTTTTCCTTTTTGACATGGGTTTAGGAAACAGAAGATGAGTAAAGGATTAAGATTAGTAACCTACAAATGCCTGAGATAAATAATTTCACAGGAGAGAACATAATTGGCCAACATAATTGAATAGATCTAAGAAATTAATTCAAAAAATATTTATGTCACAACATTTTGTCACTCAGTCAACTCTTTTATGACTTCTTATATTGAATATACACTTACTGGCTCTTGGTTCTTCTAAAATAGAAAAAGTTGCAATTTAAGTTCTTAATTTAATTTTATTTTAATTGTTGTTCTTGTACAGTTTTCTGCCTTTTACTCCCATCCCAGCCCACCGCCACAGCCCTCCCCACCTCCCTCTCATTTCCACACCACCCCCCCGCTAGTTTTTGTCCATGTGTCATTTATACTTGTTGCTCTAAACCCTTCCCCTTTTCTCCTGGAATTCCCTCCCCTCTCCCCTCTGGTGACTGTCAGCATGTTCTCGATTTCAGTGACAATTTAAATTCTTAATAGGGTATTTGAAATATGAAAACAATTGCCTTTAAGAAACAATAAAAACTCACCCTATGCAATATTAAAAATTACATCAACACATGTATCAGAAAGAGATGAAAGGACTGAATCTGTCTCTTCCATCTCAGCTATGTGAAATTTCTTGTGGGAAATATGTTTTAAATTTTTTAAATGTATTTTCTTCTTTTTGTTGCCACCACTGCCACCCAATTTATTTCCTTTTTGAATTTAAAAATTTAATAAATTCACTCTTCCAATTAATAGAGGATTAAGATTTTAAGGATCTGATTTAGACAACACAGTATCTACTCAATTCTTATTTGATTTTTAAAAATTAAAAGGCATAAGCCAGAGGTGGGTGCTCAGTTAGTTACATTATTACAGTTAGTACTAGTAAACACTCTGCTTGGTAGGTATTTAGTGCACACCTGCTATGCCTTTTATGCAGTGGCAGTCCACCTGGTCTTCCTGTTTCTTCTCATACACACTGGATCATGCCACTTGCCAACTTAATCATGTTACTGATCCTCTAAGTGGCTTGTCATTATACTTGGAATAAAAATACATGCTCCTAACCACATTTCAAGACCCAACATGACCATGATCTCCTGCTTGTCTCTCTGATTTCATTTCCTCTCACACTTCCTCTACCTTTCTCTGGCTTGCTTCACCCAAACACACCAAGCCCAGTCCTTATTCTGGAACTTGGCTGTTTCCTCTGCCTGAATTTCTCTTCCTGCAGGTCTACTTAGGACTGACAACTTCCCTTCCTTCAGGTCTTGCTCAGGTGACATCCCTTCAGAGGGGATGTCCCTGATAGAACTACATCAAGCAGCATACACAATTCCTGGCATAATTCTTGATTTTCTCAGAGTATTTATTGCTCTTTTGGATCATATTATTTATTTACTTACACATTTGTTATTTGTCTTCTTCATTAGTTAGTCTGCTCAATGAAAGAGTGACCATTCTGGCTGTTGCAGGGTCCCCAGCATTTGCAGGGTCCCCAGTATGCAGCACAGGGTAGGCACCTGATTTACATTTTTGGAAGAAAGGCAGGAAAGAAGAAAGCAAGAGAATAAAAAGAGAGAAGGGAAGGAGGAAGAGTAATGTAGGATGCCATTACCACAGGGCTCTGGAACGGATCAGGAATGTCATACTATGAGCTCCAGAAAAGCAGAGCCATTGCCTTTCTCTTACGAGTATACTCCTTGTGCCAAGCACATTCAAAGATACGTTAGAACAGAAACTTAAAAAATAAGCTAAAATTTATAGTTAAGGATAATCACAAAAAGGTAGACACAGTAATACAGTAGTCCCCCCTCACCCATGCAGGATATTTTCCAAAATTCAAAGTAGGTGTTTGAAACCTTGGATAGTACCAAACCCTATATTTTTCCTATACATGCATACTTATGATAAAGTTTAATTTATAAATTAGGCACTGTAAGAGATTACCAACAATAATACTGAAATAGAACAAATATAACAATATACTATAATAAAAGTTATGTGAATGTGAACTTATCCTAGAGTACAAGCTAGTGTGTATCAGAAATGGGGTCTGAGGACAGGCTATCTAGCTCCAGGATTTGAGCTCATAACCACATGTGATCTAGTAACCAATGGGATAGGACCCTCACTTGCACTGGGAGACAAGGCTCACAGAGTGGGGCATGAAGAACAGATCAGAAAACAGGTGGTGGTTGGCACAGTCATGATGAGGGTATGGGAGAGGCAGAGGTGACGAGTTCTCAAACAAAGCTCCAGCTCACGAGGGTGAACTTGTCCATTGGAGCCTTTCCTGACTTTCTGTTTTATTCTGTGCCCCAAACACAGAACTCATCCAACAAATGTTTCTTGATCTGCTAAGTACGGTGACTCTGGGGACTACTAATAAAAGTAGTGAGATGAGGTAAAAATACTTGGTTGGGCCTAGGTCACTGAGACATAAAAGGATAGAGCAATTAGAAATTTTAGGTAACTTGATAAGATGGTGCATGAGAAAGATGGGAAGGAAGATATTTAAGAGAGACAAATTAGGAAATTAAGGAACTTCTGTGTCAACTAGAATAATGGAATAATGATAAAATAGTAATTAATAAGATTAACAAACTATTAGAAATGATCATTGAAAGATGAAATAATGAACAAATATGATGTATACATACAATAAAATACTGTTCAGCCTGAAAAAGGAAGGAAATTCTGATATGCTATGACATGGATAAATCTGGCAGACATTATATTAAGTGAAATAAGCCAGACACAAAACGACAATTACTGTACAATTCAGCTTATATGAGGCACCTAGAATAGTCAATTTTGTAAACACAGAAAATAGAATAGAGAGGCTAGATAAAGTGGGGAAGAATGACGACTTATAATTTAACGCGTATAAAGTTACTGTTTGGGATGATGAAAAAGTTCTGGAGATGTATAGTAGCAATGGATGCACAACAATGTGAATACACCTAATACCACCATTTTGTACTTAAAAGTGGTTAAATTGGTAAATTTTATGCTTTGTGCATTTTACCATAATAAAAACAAACAAACAAACTATTAGATATGGGACAGAGAAAAGTGAAAGATGGAAGGTGGCTCTGCATTTTAGAATTAAATGAATGGAGGATGGCTGAAAAGAGAGGTCAGGAGGCTAGCTGAGATGCAGGAGTGTGTTTTGGAGTGGATTTTAACGTGCCTGTGAATATTTCAGTTAATCGGCAAGCATTGGGTCTCCATCATCTGGCCCTCAGTTAAGGAGAATATATGAGAGGGAGGAATTCACAGAGGTCATGATGAACAAATGAGGCAACAGGCTTTTGACACAAGCTTGCTGAGGTGCTTAATTCATTTATTGACTACTTGCATATTTCTAAGGGAAATAATAGACTCAAAATGTCGCCTGGGTTATAACCTTTGGGGATATGTCTTTAAGGCTGCTTTGAAGTAATTCATACAGAGAAAATTTATTAGTTCCTTCTAAGTGCCGGGAACTGCCTTGGGTTTTTTCTCTGTGGATAAAAGTTCCTTCCTGAGGCTGAATTCCTTCATCCCACGGCACACAGCCTGGGAGTCAGACTGGGTGGATTCACCACAGAAAATTTCAATCCTGCCTTCACATAAGTAATGCAGGACTCAGCAGGACCATGCCCTTGGCACCACCCTAAGCAACCTTGATAAAATGAGTGACTGTTTCTGTGGGCTCATGGAAAGATTTCCAGATGCCTTATCTAGGCCCTGGAATCAGGCGCTCAGGCCTGACTCACCCCCGTGTTTGCTAGCAGATCCTGGAGGCCCACAATGTGAGGAAATCAGCAATACACAATTGGGGAGGTCTTTTGTATGGCAACCAAGCTTCACTTTTCCTGGCTTGAAATAAAACCTATGCTATGGCAACATGATGTGCAGGGGCACCCCTATTCACATGTTCAGGGGCAACCTTCTATAGTTTTATGTTAAACTGACTGACAAGGGATGTTGCCTTTAATGTTATGGTTTCATCCACAAAATGGTTAAAACACCCATACGCTATGGAGTACAACAGAGGAAATGTAGTCAATAATACTGTGATAATTATGTATGGTGCCAGGTGGGAACTGGAAATATCAGGGGGAACACTTTATAAAGTTGAAGTACATGATTGTCTAACTACTATGCCATGCACCAGAGACTAATACAAAATGGTATTGAATGTGAACTCTAATTGAAAAAAGAGAAGATCAGACGTAACATAAAAATTACACCGAAAATCCTTTGGATTTGGATTTTTATAGGGAATGTAATTACTATCTTTAGTGTCAGATGGGCACTAGATTTATCAGGATGATTACTTCATAAATCATATAAATATCTAATTACTATGCTGTATAACTAAAACTAATATAATATTGTATGTCAACTATAATTCAAATATAATAAATATATTTTATTTTATTTATTTTTAAAGTTTTTTAAAAGTTGTATTTATTGAGGTGACATTGGTTAATAAAATTACATGGGTTCCAGGCATACAATTCTATAATACATCAACCATATATTATATTGTTTGTTGACCACCCCAACTCTCCTTCCATCACTATTTAACCATCACCAATATCCCCATCTACCTCCCCTTACCTACCTTCCTCTCTATTAATCATCATGCTGTTGTCTGTCAGTGAGTTTTGTTTCTTAATCCCCTCATCTTTTTCACCCAGCCCTACTACTTTCCTCCCCTCTGACAGTTGTTAGTTCTCAATCTATGTGTCTGTTTCCATTTTGTTTGTTAGTTTATTTTGCTTATTAGATTCCACATATGAAAGAAATCATATGTAGTTTTCTTTCTAAAATATATATATATTTTGAAAACCACCCATCTACTTTAAGAATTTTGAAAATCTACATCCCCCCTTTTATATGAATGCATTGCCATCCAAAAATCTTATCTTAAATTTAAATAGCTGCAAAGGAGGTGACTTCCAGTGTTTTGAAAATATTTAAATTTGTAAATAAAACTTTACCTCATTTTCAAATGCATCCAGTGCAATACCAGTAGCACAGTTATTTATTAACTACCATTTTCTGTTTAAAATACTAGCACAAGATTTTTATAAACAGTCAAAAATTTGACATCAATCCATTTTATCCTCAAAGATACATTTCCAGTCCACATCTCTTTCAGAATATTGTCCTAATGCATTCTCAATGCATATATTTATATGCTTGAGAATTTATTTTACTGATTATTCACCATTTGTTCCTAGGAAAATATACATAATTAAAATTTAATATTTAAGCAAAAGACCTGTACTCCAAAATTCACAGAACACTGAAGAAAGAAATTAAGGAAGACACAAACAAATGGAAGCATGTACCATGCTCATGGATTGGAAGAATTAACATTATCAAAATGTCCATTGCTACCCAAAGCAATTTATAGATTTAATGCAATACCTATTAAAGTACCAATGCATATTTCACAGATATAGAACAAACACTTCAAAAATTTATATGGAACCATAAACGACCCCGAATAGCTGCAGAAATTTTGAGAAAGAACAAAGCAGGAGTGATCACAATACCTGATATACCATCAAACTGTATTACAAGGCCACTGTAATCAAAACAGCCTGGTACTGGAATAGGAACAGACATGTAGACCAATGGAACAGAATAGAGAGCCCAGAAATAAACCCATGTCTCTACAGTCAATTAATATTTGACAAAGGGGACAGAAGCATAAAATGGAGTAAAAATAGCCTCTTCAGCTAATGATGATGGGAAATCTGGACAGCAGCATGTAAAAAAAAAAAAAAAAAAAAAAGAATCTCAATCACCAACTTACATCATGTGCAAAAATAAATTGAAGGTGGATAAAAGACTTAAATATAAGTCATGATACCATAAAAGCCCTAGAGGAAAACATAGGCAGGAAAATCTCAGACATCCCATGCAGCAACATTTTTACTGATATGTCCCCTAAAGCAAGGGACATAAAGGAAAGAATAAACAAATGGGACCTCATCAAATTAAAAAGCTTCTGCACAGCTAAAGAAAACAGGATTAAAATGAGGAGGGAACCAACTATATGGGAAACATATTTGCCAATGACACCTCAGACAAGGGTCTGATCTCCAAAATATGTAAAGAATTCACACAACTCCACTCCAGGAAGACAAAAAAAAATTAAAAGATGAGCAAAGGATTTGAACAGACACTTCTCCATGAAGGACATACAGAGGGTCCAGAGACATATGAAAAGATGCTCATCATGACTAGCCATCAGAGAGATGCAAATTAAAACCACAATGAGATACCACTTCAGACCACTCAGAATGATCATCATAAACTATTCAACAAACAATAGGTATTGGAGAGGATGTGGAGAAAAGGGATCCCTAGTGCACTGTTGGTAGAAATGAAGACTGGTACAGCCACTACGGAAAACAGTATGGAATTTCCACAGAAAACTAAAAATGGATCTACCATTTGACCCAGCAATTTTACTGCTGGGATTATACCCTAAGAATCTTAAAACAACAATCCAAACAAATGTATGTACCCCAATGTTCATAGCAGCACAATTTACAATAGCCAATTACTGGAAGCAACCTAAGTGCCCATCAGTAAATGAGTGGATCAAAAAACTATGGTACATTTACACAATGGAATACTCCTACCCTTCGGGACAATGTGGATGGAAATGGAGAGCATTATGCTAAGTGAAATAAGGCAGGTGGCAAGGGACAAATATCATATGATCTCACCTTTAACAGGAACCTAATCAACAAAAGAAAAAAGCAAGCAAAATATAACCAGAGACATTGAAATTAAGAACAATCTGACAGTTACCAGAGGGGAGGTGGGAGGGCATAATTAGGGGAAGGGTTTTCAGGAACAACTATAAAGGACACATGGACAAAACCAAGAGGGGTGTGGAACCAAGGAAGAGAGGTTGGTTTGGCTGGGGTTGGGGAGGTGGATAAATGTGGATAATTATAATCGAAAAACGACAAAATAATTTAAAAACAAAAAAATTAAAGAGAAGGAAGATGGCAGTGCGGTAGGAGGAAGCACATTCCTCTTTTTCCTACACACAGGAGAAAAACCTGGTTGATTTACAGTGGAGCAGAGCAAACAGAGATCAGAAACACAGCATATTTGAAAACAAGAGATTGAAAATTGCAGTGGACATTGAAAAACCAGACAGTAAGGAGAGTACTCCAGCAGCCCGGAGACCAGGGTGGAGGCTGAGATCCCGGGCCAGTGCTGGCCATAAGACTCTAGTGAGGGAGGGAGCCTGGTCAACCACTCCCTGATCAGCCAAACAAGGTTTCAGCAGCACTGGGATAAACCTGGTTGCTTGAAATCTCACAGAGAGGAGTAAAGATCTCATAGCCCTGGGAGGACTGCGCGTCAGAGCTTGTGGGACTGTCTGCGCCCACACCCCATTGGGGACAGTTGTGCGGGAATCCATCAGTGCCAGCATGCCACCAGGGGACTTGCGCTGTGGTCTCTCGGTGCTGGCAGCAACACCAGGGACCTGTGCTGCAGTCACTCGGAGCCTGCACCCCATCAGGGACCTGAGTGGAGACAAATTGGTGCCCACATGACACTTGGCGCCCCTCAGTGGATGGCTGGTAGATCTTAGGCACCTGTACACGACCTGACTTGGGGTTGATTTGCGCCCGCATGACAGTTGGCACCGATGCATGGAAAGCTGGGAGATCATAAGCGCCTGCACGCGACCATGGTAGGTGCACACCACCTCAGAAGATACGCCTGAGACCCTGTGCAGAGAGGCCCTGGGCTAGCTCTGAGGACAGTAGCCAAAGGATAACTGAGTGCTGAACAGGGAGAAAAGCAATACCGTCACCCCTTGGCCACTGCAGTCAGAAAGGTCAGAAAAACCGGCTTGGCAAGATTGATAACAGCAAAAGTTGGTGTTTTTGTTTTTGTTTTTGTTTTTAATTTTTTCATTATTTTTATCTTCTTTACCCCTCAACTCCTTTTGCTTCTTGTTACTTCTTTCTTGTTTTATTCCTTTTTCCTTTCTTTTCAATTTTATCTCTTCTTCCTTTCTCTTTTTTCTTTTCTTTTTGTTTCTGCTTTTCTTTTTTGTCTTTTCATTTTTTTCTTTTCTTTGTTTTCTTCCTCTTTTCTCTTTTTAAATACCCATGAGTGAGACAAAAACAAAACAAAACAAAACAAAACAAAACAAAAAAAACCCTGGAACAGTGAAAAACCAGATGTGGTCCCAAAAAGGGGGTATTGTAACAGCTGAGACAGTGGAAGCTGTGAACACCAGGATACCTGAAGGAGACAGCACCACTGAATCTCACAGGTATTCTACCACAGAAGTGCACACCATAAACCCAGGGAACCAGAACAAATCAATATAAGAAGCTGAGCCTAACAAGAAGAGCCTCACAAACAATGGGAGGACAAAGAAACAATCGCCAAATGAAAGGAAAGGAGGAAGCCCCAAAAAGAATGCTAAATGAAAGAGGAGGCAACTCAACTATCAGATTTTGAGTTCAAAGCAATGGTTGTCAGGAAGCTCCAAGAGCTCTCAATGAGCTACCAGAAACTACAGGGAAGGTATCATGAACTCACTGCAAACTATATCAACATGAAAAAGGAAATAGAAACTATCAACAAGGGCCAAGAGGAAATGAAAAATACAATTTCTGAACTGAAGAACACAGTGGAAGGAATCAAAAGCAGGATTGATGAAGCAGAAGATTGGATCAGTGAGTTTGAGGACCAAGTAGAAAAAAACATCCAGAAAGAGCAAGAAAAGGAAAAGAGGCTCAGAAAGAATGAAGAGGGATTAAGAGAAATGCAAGACAATATGAAACATAATAATATTTGTATAATAGGGATACCAGAGGGAGAAGAAGAAGAGCAAGAAATAGAAAATCTATTTGAAAAAGTAATGATGGAAAACTTCCCTAATTTAATGAGAGAAAAAGTCACACAAATCCAGGAAACAGAGAGTCCCAATCAAGAGAAACCCAAAGAGACCCACCATAATTAAAATGGCAAAATTCTAAGACAAAGAGAGAATCTTAAAGGCAGCAAGGGAGAAACAGGAAGTAACATACAAGGGAGCCCCAATAAGGTGAGCAGCTGGGGAGAGAGAAGATGGTGGCTCGGTAAGAGGATGAACATCCCTCTTCCCCATTCATACAGGTGATAAACCAGGCCAATTTTCAATGCAGCACAGCAAACAGACACCAGAAACACAGCATATTGGAAAACAGATGATCGAAAATTGCAGTGGGCATTGAAAAACCAGATGGTAAGGAGAGTACTCCAGCAGCATGGAGATCAGGGAGGGGGCTGAGATCCCGGGCCAGTGCTGGCCATAAGACTCTAGGGAGGGGGCTGGGGCAACCGCTCCCTGATCAGCCAAACAGAGTCTCGGCAGCACTGGGATAAACCTGGTTGCTTGAAATCTCACAGAGAGGAGTTAAGATCTCATAGCCCTGGGAGGACTGAGCGTTGGAGCCCACACTTTTGTCTACGCCCATGTGCCATTGTAAACAGCTGCACGGGGATTGTTTGCACCAGCGCGCCACTGAGAGACCCGTGGTGCAGTCGCTGGGCTCCTCTACAGTCTCTTGGCCCCCACTCGAGCGCTCGCACCAGCAGGGAACAGCAATACGATCTCCCTGCACCATCGCGCCATCGGGCCATCAGAGACCTGAGTGGGCTGCTGGGAGATCTTAGACACTGGTGTGCAACCTGCGTGGGGGTCAAACCATGCTCAAAGGACAGTTGGCACCTGTGCAAGGAAGGCTCAAAGATAATCGGCGCTTGCGCACGCGCGTGACACAGCTGGCGCCTGCCACCACAGGAGACACACCTGGGACACTGTGCGGAGAGACTTGGGCTAGCTCTGAGGACAGTAGGCCAGAGAAAACTGAGTGCTGAACAAGGGAAAAAAACAATACAGTCACCCCTCAGCCACTGCAGTCATCAAGGCCAGAAAAACCAGCTAGACAAGATTGATAACAGCAAGAATTGGCGGTTTTGGTGCTTTTCGATTTTTTGTGTGTTTTTTTTCCTTTTTCTCTTTTTTATTATTAATTTTTCATTATTTTGATCTTTTTTACCTCTCAAATCCTTTTTGCTTCTCATTACTTCTTTCTTGTTTTACTCCTACTTCCTTTCATTCCAACCTTATGTCTTCTTCCTGTATTTTTTCTTCTTTTCTTTTTCATTCTGCTTTTCTTTATTCTCTTTTCATTTTTTATTTCCTTTTCCTTCTTTTCTTTTTTCCTTTCCTTCTCTTTTCCTTTCCAAACACATACGAGTGAGACAAAAACAAAACAAAACAAAAAATCCCTGGAACTGTGGAAAGACCAGAGTGGGTCCCAAAGAGGGGCATTTCAACAGCTGAGACACTGGAAGCCATAAACACCAGGATACCCAAGGAGACAGCACCACTGAATTTCACAGGCATTCTACCACAAAAGGTCACACCATACACCCAGGGAACCAGAACAAATCAATTTAAGAAACTGAGGCTAACAAGAAGAGTCTCACAAACAGTGGGAAGACAAAGAAACAATCCCCAAACAAAGGAAAAGGAGGAAGCCCCAGAAAGAATGCTAAATGAAAGAGGAGGCAACTCAACTATCAGATTTTGAGTTCAAAGCAATGGTTGTCAGGAAGCTCCAAGAGCTCTCAATGAGCTACCAAAAACTACAGGGAAGCTACCATGAACTGCAAACTATATCAACATGAAAAAGGAAATAGAAACTATCAATAAGGGCCAAGAGGAAATGAAAAATACAATTTCTGAACTGAAGAACACAGTGGAAGGAATGAAAAGCGGAATTGATGAAGCAGAAGATCGGATCAGCGATTTGGAGGACCAAGTAGAAAAAAGCATCCAGAAAGAGCAAGAAAGGGAAAAGAGGCTCAGAAAAAATGAAGAGGGATTAAGAGAAATACAAGAAAATATGAAACATAATAATATCCGTATAATAGGGATACCAGAGGGAGAAGAAGAAAAGCAAGGGATAAAAAACCTATTTGAAAAAGTAATGATGGAAAACTTCCCTGATTTGATGAGAGAAAAAGTCACACAAATCCAGGAATCACAGAGAGTCCCAATCAAGAGGAACCCAAAGAGGCCCACTTCAAGACACATCATAATTAAAATGGCAAAATTCTAAGACAAAGAGAGAATCTTAAAGGCAGCAAGGGAGAAAAAGGAAGTAAAATACAAGGGAGCACCGATTAGGTTATCATCCGACTTCTCAATGGAAACACTCCAAGCCAGAAGACAATGGCAAGAAATATTCCAAGTAATGAGAACCAAAGGCCTGCAACCAAGACTACTTTACCCAGCAAGGCTTTCAATCATGATAGAAGGCCACATAAGGAGCTTCCCAGACAAAAGAAGTCTAAAAGAATACACCGCTACCAAACCACCTCTGCAAGTGATACTAAAGGGCCTGCTTTAAGGAAAGGAAGGAAAGAAGAAAGAGAGGGAGAGGAACACAGGTACAGAAATGGCAATGAATAAGTATCTATCAATAATAACCTTAAATGTAAATGGATTAAATGCTCCAATCAAAAGGCATAGAATAGCTGAATGGATAAGAAAGTATGACCCACACATATGATGCCTACAAGAGACCCACCTCAGGACAAAAGACATACACAGACTCAAAGTGAAGGGCTGGGAACAATTTTTTCAAGCAAATGGACAAGAAAAAAAAAAGCCAGGGTAGCAATACTCATATCAGACAAAATAGACTTCAAAAGAAGAGCCATAAAGAGAGACCCAGAAGGTCACTTCATAATACTCAAGGGAAGAATCCACCAGGAAGACATAAACATTGTAAATATATATGCACCCAACATAGGAGCACCTAAATACATCAAGAAAATCTTAGAGGACTTCAAGAAAG
>PVKU01010048.1:0-55622 GCA_004027475.1 Anoura caudifer | reverse complement strand
TCTCCCACTGTCCTGCCAAGCTGCTCGGGCCACTTAGCTGCTTTCTCCGCGTGACTGACAGAGGGTGAGCGCTGAGGTCGCCTCGGTGAGCGTGAGTGGCTGATGCGCACGCCCGCAGCAGGAAGGGCGGGAGGAGGCCGGCGGGGTGGAGAGAGCACGCGGTCAAGGGGCGTTGCAGGTCTGGGGGCGTGCACGGGTGTGTGGCTGTGCGTCTGTCCTTTCCACCCTCACCTGTCTTTCCAGCTCCGCAGGCTGAGAAGCCCGTCTGCTCCCAGCGTGGGCCCCCACTCTCTCATGGGGAAGGCGTGCCAAGCCCCGTGCGGTGAGAGGCAGGCAGAAGACGGCCAAGGCCACGCTGCAGGCAGAGAGGGGCTCAGGGTGCAGGTCTTACGGTCCCACAGGAACTACGGCTGAAAGAGCCTTCATCTGCCCCCTGCCCCGGCAGCCGCCCCTCCCAGGTCAGTGGGTGACGCCTCCCTGGGGGTCCGGGGGTGGCCGAGGCGCCGCCGTTCCCTCCCAGGGGGAGCAGACCCTGCGGCTGTCTTTGCTGTCTGCAGACACGCCTCTCCCGGCCCTGGGCTCTCAAACCTAATAGCTAATGGCTTTGCAAGAAGCAGCCATCGATTCCCGGAACTGCCCGAGACGTCTGGTTACTGTGGGAAGTACAGAAAGGCCTGCCCCACCACTATTCCCACAGTGGGCAGGGCCACCCACGGGACACGGGAGGCCAGAGGCGGTCAGGCTGGGGTTCCTGGAACCCTTGGGTCTCCGCCCAGCCCCCCCACTCACGGGGGACAATGCACGGCAGACCCAGGGCTGAGGGGGGAGGGGCTGAGTGCTGTGCCGGGGCCGGGCTCAGGCTCAGACTGATGCCGCCCGACCACGTGCCTTCATTCTCTGGGTGCTGCTGGCCCCTTCCCCTGCCCTGCCCACCCCCGCCTGGCCCCGCCCTCCCCAGTGTCCACCCTCCCCTGCACTGAGCCCCTGCCCTCCGGTCTCTGGCAGCCCCGGGGGGTTGCTGCTCCCGGCGGGGTTCCCACCCTAAGGGCCCAGCCCCTCTGGGTGGGTGATCACGGACTGCCGAGCGTCCTCACAGCAGGGCTCCCTCAGCGCCTCTGACCGCTCGTCCTGCAGATCCCTCACCTGCAAAGAGGGGGAGATAGGCCCAGCTCGCCAGGTCCCCACGCAGAACACATGCAGAGCGGCGCCTGACGCGTAGCGGTCACGCGAAAGCACGTGCCATTCCGCTTCCACTGGTCCCCAGCCCACATATATATATATATATTTGTGGTGTTACAGCAAGACCCCAGGGGGGGAAAGAGGGACAGGGGATGACACCCAGGGCCCCTGCGTGGCCAAGACATCGCCAGAAATGCCCTGACCGCAGATCCTCCTGCAGAGCTGCCAGCGTGGGGGTGAACATGGGTAACTGGATTGTTAGCCCAAACTGTTTGTCAGGTGGTTCTGTGTGTGTGTGCGTGTGAGAGAGAGAGAGGGAGGGAGAGGGAGGGAGGGGACGGCAGCCCGCGGGGAGGACAAGGAGGGAGCAGGCAGAGAGATGGCCGGGCTTTCCAGAGCAGAGTGCACTTGGGGATCCTTTCCTCCCAATTATCTCCGGACGGCTGCTGTGTCCCGAGAGCCCCCGGAAGGAGCTGGTCAGAGCCATGTTGGCTGCTGGAATGGATGGAGCCTGAAAGCTGGGCAGAGGCCCGGCGGGGAGGGTGACAGGCCTGTCCCCAGGTCCACTGGCACCATCATCGCTTTGCTCTGCCTTCTCTTAGCACCGGAGCCCCAGGTGCCAAGGGTGGCACCGCAGGCCCAGGGCTCCGCCCGCTGAGTCTGTCCTCCCTGTCACCTCCTGCGGTCGGGAAGGCCAGGAGGCGTTGTCACCGTCACTCCACCTGAGGGAGTGGGCTGGGTGCCCTCGTCCCAGGGACGGAGCTGCGGTGGGGGCTGCGTGTGTCCCTGCCTGCAGGCTGACAGCATTTCCGCCGGCACCTGCGCAGGAGCTTACGGGCGAGGCCGCTGTGCAGGGAGCACGGTGTGTCCCACTGGCTCCGGCTCCGGCCGGCCCGTGCACACCTCCAGCAGAGGCCAGGCGGGAGCCAGGGCACAGACGGGCAGCCCGGTCCCCTGGAGGCCCCTGCCTCTCTCCCTCGGGTGGCGGGTGGCGGGTGGCGGGTGGCGGACTCGGCCGCCAGTGCCTGCTGCTTCCTCTCCAAGCGGGAAAGTGGGCGGTTCTTCACGACCCCAGGCAGCCGGTCATTTCCTCCACCCGCTCTGCGCCCCCGGCACGTCAGGACTGAAACCCGGCTGCGCCTGAGCCGAGGGGGCGCAGGGCAGTGGAGCGGAGCCCACGCTGGCCAGGGCCGCCGCCGGGTCCGTCGGTGAGCTCCGGTCTGCGTGCCGCTGTGTCTGGAGGACACCGTTGGTGCTGAGGTTGCAGGGGAGGTGGCAGATGGAGGGGGACAGCCGTCTGCAGGCCTTTCCGTTCCAAACGGTAAGGTGAGGACTTTTGTTAGCCTCTCAGGCCCAGGGAGGAGCGTGGGGAGGAAAGAGGCGAGTCCCTGCCTTCAGCGAGAGCTCTACCCAGCCGCACCTGCAGCCCTGGTGGGGGTGGGGGTGGGGCGGGCCAGGGACCTGCACGTCCGTCCCTGCCCAGAGGGAGGTGCTGTTGGGACCCCGCGGCTCTCCACCTCCTGCGGACACACAGCTGGAGAGACAGCCAGGGCTCAGCCTGGCCCTGGCTGGCCTGGCGCAGGCCCACACCCTGCCCTGGCGCTGCGGGAAGGAGGAGGCTCAGGGCGAGGGACAGAGGGGCAGAGCCGCCTGCCGACTGCTTTGTTCCCTCGCCTCCCCGGCAAGTGTGGCCCGGAGCACAAGGGGAAGGAGAGGGTCCCCGGCCGCCCTCCGTTAGGGCCATGAACCCTCAGGTGCCTGGGAGTCCGATGCTGTTTGCGGGGAGGAAGTCCTGCAGCTGGAACTGAGGAAACACCTTGTTAGCAGCGAGCTTTGGGGGGAAACAGTGCCCTTTTAGGCAAACTCTGGTAAATGGGGAAGATGCCGATACCATGATACCATGCTGTGCCCCTGAGTTGGAGTGTGGCCTCCAGAGGTGTGAAGACGGGGTGTCCGTGACCCCTCCAGCTCACCCGACTGGGGGAGCCCCGCCCTGCGGTGCGGGGTGAAGGTTCTCAGAGGTCACGGCCCCGAGGTCACGGCCCCGCCCGGCGCCCTTGCTGTCCCTGGGCGCCCGCCCACACCTGGGCTCGCCTGGCTTCCGGGGAAGAGGATCAGAGACGCCGAGAGCCCTGAGTGCGGCTGCAGGGGCGGCCGTGTGCGGCTGCGCTCTGGGCTGGTCTGACCAGGCACTTGGGCATTTAATAATGCAGACAGGAGGCTCTCATCCTTTCAATTATTCATCGCCCTTGCTGCACTTCTGAGGGCGGCGTGGAGATAGCTCCGAGGCAGCGGAAGAGGAGCGGACGCTGCCCCCCTGCCCTGCCACCCTCCGCCCTCCGCCCTCCGCCAGGAGAGGCCCGGGGCTCCTTCTGGTCTGTCCTGGGGGTGGGGGGCAGACTTCTACCCTGTGTGTGCACCAGGCACAGGGCGATCAAAGTCTCCCAGGGCCCCGGGTGCCCTGGCAGGGAAGGCAGGTGCTCCCGTTTCTTGAGAGGACCCCTGTGTCCAGGCCGACCTGGCGTGGCTGCAGGCTGGAGAAGGTGAAGCTCAGCCCCACGTGGGCCCGGACCCAGCACACCCCTGCCGGTGCTGGGGTCACGCTCCCTGCTGATCGCTGTGTGTTCTCGGGGTTGCAGCCTCCCCGCCCCCCGCCCTGCTGTCCTTTCCCAGAGGGGGTCTCCTGCCAGCCATTTCCCGGGCAAGGACGCCTGGGCCCGGCCTCACTGCCCCGAGTGCGTCCCACGGACCGCAGAGGACCCACGGCTGGTGGTGGCCTCCCTCTCGCTGACAGTCAGCGCCCTCCCCGCCTTTGTGCTGTTTTCTTACTCAGGAAATCCTCGGCTTTGGGAAAAGAATTAAAAAGTAACAATGAAAGAAAAAGAAACGAGAATGGTTTTGCCTCCTGTGCACGAGTATTGATGGTTTTCTTTCCACCCCCAGGGCTGGGGGCGTCCTCTCGGTTCTTGTCAGGGGCTTCCCTGGGGAGAAGGGCTAATGGGGGGGGCGCAGCCTGTGTGGGGCACGCTCCCAGGTGTCCCCACGAGCGGGAGCTCTTGGCCTGGCTGCACACAGACCAGTCCATAGCGGGGGCTGAAGGAGCCGGGGCCTGCCTGGGCGGGGCCCTCCGTCCTCTCTCCCAGATGCTCTGACAGGTGGCGGGACTGAGGCCAGAAAGGAGGGGCCGCTGGAGATGTCCAGGTCCAGAGACTCCAGCAACGCACCCCTGGCCCTTGTCAGCTGCCACAGCCCCGGGGGTCCCCAGCGTTGCTGCAGGGTGTGAGTGCTTTCTTAGAAGAGCTTCAGGAGACCCGGTCCCTGTCCCCGAGGAGACTGTGGCGGTGGCACTCGAGGTGGCACTGTCCTCCTGGAGTACCACCTACACCAACCCCGCAGAATCCGGGCCAGCCCTGTCCCCACCTTGTGACTCTGGACCGACCCCTGTGTGCCTACAAGCACCTTCTGCTCAGGACCTTCCCCCGACTCCTGGAACTGCCAGGCCCGGGCTCCCTCCCGTCCCCCGGGGTCCCTGCGCTGGGCCTCCTACTTGACCCTCAGAGCCAGCTGGCGTGGCCTGGCCGTCGGTGGGAAGCAAGCACAGCCCCCGGGGATTCCGCCTTCTGCCGGGTTTACCCGTTTGCGTCCGAGTCCCTCGCAGGAGCTTACACTCCTGGGGGCCCTGCTCGTGTGAGACCAGGAGGACGCACGCCCGTGCCGGCGACAGGACTTGGGGACTAGACCGGACCAGGCCTGGACGTCCCCTCCTCCGGCCCTTTGGCAGGAGCCCTGCGGGAGACTCCAGGCTCAAGCCCTGCGTTCTCCCCTGAGGTCAGAAAAGGCATCCTTGTACCCCACAGGCTGGGCACACAGTAGGGGCCCAGACCTGCTCACGATGCAGGATCACCATCAGAGACCTCGGCACGTAGGTTTCTCCTGCTGTTTCCGCCCCACCTGCAGCCATGGGCGTGCCTCGGCCCACGGGAAGCCCAGGAGACTCGCAGCTCAGACCCCCCGGGCCCTCTGCCCGTCAGACGTAGCCGAGGAAACAGGCGGACGGCGAGATGGAAATGTACACGCAGTGACGATCTCTGGTTCTCTGCTTCCTCTGGGCACGTGGGGTCCACGGCACACGGGACGTGGCCACGGGCTCAGGCCCCGGAACGGTCCGCCTGCGTGGGAGGGCCCGGCCATGGCCCCTTCTCCCCTGCTGTGGGGGAGCGTGGCCCCTTGACTGACCATTTCCCCACAGTGGACTCTTGCCTTCTGCTCCCTTTAACACCGTTGACCGTTCTGTGATAGACACGCTGGCCCACGCACCTGCGTTCCTGTCCAGACGATTTAATTAGGGACAGTTGGCAGAAGCAGGTCAAGGGGCGTGAACTCCAAGCGCCGGGACCCCTAGCGTTTCCCAGGAATGTTGTTTGATTTCAGAGACGAGTTTCCAAGCAGCGGAGCGGGAGCCCGCCTTCGTCTCCGCGCTCTCGGTGGTAACGCCGCGCCTACTTCCGGTTTTTAATCTGATCGGCAAATAAAAGCGAAGCCTCGCTTTCTAGCCCCCATCACCTGGATGTGCGCGTGCTGATGGCTTCCTGGTTCCCAGAGCCACCTGCGCCTCCCCCCGCCCCGGGGTCCCCTGCTCCAGGTGGGACGGCCTTGGGGCCGTCCGAGCGCCTGCCGCCCATGGTGGGGGCTGCTCCAGGCCTGGTGTCCCGGCCGACAGCTCCAGACACGGCTCCTCCACTACCCTCATGGGGACAGTGTCCTCACCCCTGTGGCTTCGTCATGTCCCTCCCTCCCCACCATGTGCTCTCGGCACCCCTGCCGGCTGGATGCCTCCTCCCGGGCTCCGTCGGCCCCGCCTCGTTGCGCCTGCTGTCCGCACCGCTGGGCTTCAGGACAAGCGGCTCTGAGCCCTGGGCCTCGTCAACACCCCTGTGGGCAGAGGGGGATGGACGACGGCCCAGGGGGACCCAAGCCGTCGTCAGAGGGCAGGCGGGTGACACGGGGGAACACTACAGTGTCCTCTCGGCCACAGCAGAGGCGGGACATGAGAATCAGAACAGGAGGGCGTGGAGGGGCTGGGATCGCCCAAGAACACAATGCAGACAAACGCAGGGCCTTCTGGTTTCCAGAGCCTCCGCCCCTGGCAGACGGGCTCCGGGGGCCGGCGCCTTGGAATCCACAGGAGGAAGGGGCCGTGGGTTCCGAGCTGGAAGTGAACGCAGACTTCGGTGTCGGAAATCCTGTTGTGACGGCCGTCGTGTGCCCGTCACTGAGGACTGGCGCTGGGACTGCCCGGGCCCCCAGCCAGGTGGCTGCAGCTCTTCCGTCTGGTCACCAAGGTCCCTGAGCAGCGGGGCCTGGAAGCACAGGCCGGGGTCAGAGGCTCAGAGGACCCAGGGAGAAGCCACCGGCCGAGGGCCGGTGTGCTGGGCCACGCTGTCCCCCAGAGACCCTCTGTGTTAGGGCGGGGCCATCAGGCTCCAGGCAGGTGCGGAGCCAGGTACCGCCCCCAGAACCGGAGCTGGGCCGGGCCGTCCCTCTGTAACTGTCCCCATTCGTACGGTGGGGAGGGGACCACCTGAGCCCTTCAGGCTTGTCCTTGAGGAGGGGTTCCTGAGTCGGCAGCCCCCACAGTGCTGGGGACAGGCTTTTCTTTCCTTCCTTTCCCGGAGGACACATGTCCCGGCCGCAGCCTCCCAGAGCGCCCACGGGCCCCTCACCCTCTCACCGTCTTCCCCACACCCAGTGCCCGGTGGGTGCTGCCACCTGCCCACCCACAGCACGCTGAGCACGGCCTGCCCATCTCCAGCCTGTGAACGAGTGGTGACCACGGGTGTGGCAGTTCAGTCACCCCTGCCCACGGCCTCCCCGGTCCCTCTCTGTCCACGAGGAACCAGTCACGTTTCCAGGTGCAGCCCGCTCTTCCTCCGTCCACCTGAGACTCGACCCCATCCTCAGGTCAGAGCCCCTCACCCCCGACTGGTCCGTCGCTGGGCCCCCGGGGCCACTTCTCACTCACCCAGAGCTGCTAACCTGTCCCCAGCCTCTCTCCCTCGGGCTTTTCGGTCCAGAGTGCCCCGATGGCTGCGGTTCCCGGTCCTGGTGCTGGGGGGTCTGGGGAGCCCTCCTCTCAGATGCCAGTTGCGTCCCTCCAGCCCCTTCACGTCCTTGTCTCACCCACTTTTCCCTGTCCTTCCATGTCGGCAGCTTGTGAGGGGACAGCCGAGAGAGACACTGTGTCCAGGGACCACATGTAGCCACGTCCCCGGTTGTGTGTCCCGACACACCTCGCAGTGCTCCCCCAGGGCACAGGCCGAGCGCACTATCCGTGTGGGACATGTGGTCCGCAGGCTCTGACCGGCGGCCGACAGGCTCACGTGTGGGCACGTTTCCTCGGGAATGCCGTTCTCTCACGTGATGCTGTGCCTGGCGGCGAGGGAGAGCGTGGCGCCAGGGTGTTGCTGTCCCGCAGGTCCCCAAGGACGCTCAGAGAGGCCAGGTCAGTGCACCGGCAGCACCGGGGAGGGAGGTGGCAGCCGGTGGGGCCGTCGCCGCCCCCACGTTGAGTGCACAACTGTGCCTCCCCCAGTGCACCTGACGCGGGCAGACCTCCGACGCAGGCGTGTAGGGGATGGTGTGGGAGCCAGCGATTTTGCCCAGTTTCTCCAAAGCAGAAAGCTCGGCAGACTCTGTCCCCGAGGACTTCCTGCTGCGGCGGGGCTCTCCTGTGTGTGGGGTGACCAGAACCCCGCGCAGGCGGAGCCTGCTTGCTGTGTTCCAGGGAGGAGAGAACCGGGCAGAGCCACCGCCTCCACGCCCCCTGTCTCAGCCAGGCAGCTGTGTGTGTGTGGACACGCGGGCACATGTGTGCGGGTGGGGGGCTGTCACCGTCCCCATTCTTCACAGCACAGGCTGACGGAGGTAGGTTCAGTGGGAAGCCCGCCTGGTTCTTAGCCCTGGCAGCCCAGGAGCTGCGGGTGTTTGGAAGGCGTCTGAGAGGGAATGGCTGGGGAAGGAGGGAGGAAAGGCTCGGACAGCAGTGGCCATCAGGGCTCTCCCCAGACCGGCCAGGTGGGGGACACACGAGGGTCCCCGTTGCCATGGAGACACCTTGCCTGAGCAGCCCTCCAGAGGAACTCAGATTCCGACCTCCACTGGCATAGTCTGGCACGCTCCCTGCGTCCTCAGCCCCTGCTGTTTGCCCCTCCCTGCCTCCTCCTTCTCTCTCCGACATGACCTCCCCCTCCTGGCAGACATGTGGGAGGCAAGTGGGGAGCCCTGCTGCTTTGTGGGGGGCCCTGCTGCTTCAGAACCGGGGCCAAGGCGAAGGGAGCGCCAAGGGCAGCACGTTCTCCAAAGAGCTGCGTCCTGCGTCCAGCAGCCGCTCCGTGCGTGCGTGGCGCTGGATCAGAGGACGCTCTGGACACCGGGGCATCTGGGCTGCGCGTCCAGCCCAGGCTGGCTGAGCTATATCAGTCCTTCCCCACCAGCAGCCGTGGTCCAGGGACTCGGAGAAACCCCAGCCCGCACCACTCCGCTCGTTACCTTGGCCCTGCCTGGGACAGGAAGGTCACTGCTTCGGTTTGTTAGAAGGAAGTGCAGCGTTTGGGAAGGAAGGTCAGAGCAGGCGGGGTTCTGAGGTCCCTGGCCTCTAGGGGTCGGTCAGCCGGGCTTCAGGGCCCACTGCTAGCGCAGTGACGGTTCTGGAATGCGGCAGCAGGTGCTTGGAGCCACGGAGAAGGACTAGAGGGGGTGCGCTGCGGGCCCCGGGCGGGCGCCCCTGTGCCCCGAAGAGGGAGGTGCAGTCAGGGCCTGCAAGGACGTGTGGCAGAAGGTGTATCAGGCGGGGCCCCCAGCCTCTGCCCCCTCCATCCATCCTCCTGCCCCGGGTCAGACTGGGAAGGTCTCCAAGAACAGTGTTCTCCGCTGTCGTCGTGACGACCCTCTCCCCGGACATTTGCTGAGCACCTCTCTCCAAGCAGGTGCGGAAGCAGCTCTGCAAAATGTCACTTGGAAACAGCAGTGGGACCCAGAGTGGGAGGGCAGCGCCTCAGGGTTCCAGGCCACAGAGTGTTTCGGGGGGGCGGTGTCTCTGGCTCCCCGACTCGAGGGCCCATCATCCGGCTGTAGCGCTGCTCGTGCAGAGGGTCCCGCCGTGCCCCGGCCTGCAGGCCGGGCGTCTCCCGGCTTTCCTCGTCCCTCGCCCCCCTGCAGCGTGTGGGGGCCTCGCCCAACCCGTGCAGGGGTGACGGGCAAAAACACAGACGCGAGGGCGAGCGAGAAGGAACGCTGCCCTGCGTCCCTGCCTTGAGCCGGATGTCGGCCGCCTCCTGCCTTCAGATGGACTGGACTCAGCTGCCCGCGGGCTCTCCGGGCTCTCCCGCATGCGGACGGCAGGCTGGCCTTGGACTCCTGGGCTCCGTAACCTCACGGGTCAGGTCCTTGGAACGGGCCTCCTTCTCCCTCTAGATCTGTCCTGTTGGGCTGTTTCTCTGCGGCTGCGTCACAAGTCGCCACAGGGTGAGCTTCAAACAGCGCACATCCAGCGCCTTACGCGGTCCACAGCCCAGGAGTCTGGGCTGCAGGGGTCTGCGGGGCCTGCCGCTCAGGGTCCCAGGGAGCGCGCGCGCGTCCATCCGGCCAGGATGCTCTTCCATCTGATGCTCGACTGCGGAAGAGCCCA
Organism: Anoura caudifer; assembly: GCA_004027475.1. Lineage (NCBI taxonomy): Eukaryota > Metazoa > Chordata > Mammalia > Chiroptera > Phyllostomidae > Anoura > Anoura caudifer. The sequence continues at coordinate 45,757 of PVKU01010048.1, read as the reverse complement.
CCTTCCAGTTCACTCCGCGTCGGAAGACTTCCTTTCCTTGTGGTTGTAGGACCAGTGGCTAAAATTCTTACTGGCTGCCAGTGGGAGGTCACCAACAGCTCCCAAAGGTCACCTGCTGCTCCTGGAGGTCGTCCTCAGCGGCTCCCCACCCTTCACCCCGCTGGCAGATCAGCCTCCAGAGCATCTGCTGGTGAGGAGTCTCACGTGGTGATGCCCCACCGCCTGGGAGCGGCACCCTCACCTGCGCACGGTGATTGGTTACAGGGGCCCCGCCCACACCCCGGGGGGCGGGGCTTCGCAGGCGGTGAATGGGGCAGGGTCACGGGGCCTGCTTCCCGGGGCTGCCCACCAACCCCCGCACGCAATATCCATCCCACAAGGTGCGGTTCTGGGGCTCGTCCCGCCTTGTCTCGTGGCTTGCCGTTCCGAGTTGCAACAATGTATTTTTAAGACTTCTAGTTGATGTAAACAGCCGATCCTTGCGCGTTCTGTTGATGCTATTCACGAAATTCATCTGAGAGCCCCGTCTCTCACTCAGCGAGGAAGTTTTCACCGAGACCCTCCTGGGGGCTCTGCCCGCGTAAGCCCCTGGTCAACCAGGCGAGAGACCCCGTGCCTGCGTGCTGGGCCGGCCCAGGTCCGTGCGGGAGGAGCGGGGCTGCGCGGGCTTCTCCGTTGCAGGACCGTGGGGCGTGAGCAGTCAGACTGCTGTGCTCGTGGCGTCGTCAGGGACGCGGGTGACAATGGGCGGGCCCCGCCGGCTCAGGCCAGTCTGCTGTGCCCCACGCCTGCGCTCCGGGTGTCCGACCCTCCTCTGCACGCTCCAGGTTGTCACGGGCGCTCCCTGCAGGCCGCAGTGCGCTCGCCTCTCTCCCACTTGAACAGACTTTTAGAAACTGAGGGCTTCTGCCCCGCACGCCCCGCCAGGCCTCTCCCTTCCTCGCCCCTCCGCCAGAGCGTGCCCTGGTTGCTGGAAGGGACAGGCCAGCACCCCGCAGGTCCGACCCTCGGTTTTCTCGTCTGGAAAAGGGGAGTGTGAGGCCCGCGTTTGGGACCCAGGCGCGGGCTGGAGCTCCTCGCCCGTGGAGCTGGCAGGGCCGGGCAGTGTCTGGTGGACACGGCCTGCACTGGCACCATTAGTAACAGCGCGGAGACGTGCTAAATAACGCGTGGGTGGGCCAGCGATGCATGTTTGTGAAAATTCCTCAAGGCTGAAAAAAGCGAACAAAAGAAAGTGAAGACAGTCGAAAAAGTAGCCAGCTAACCAGCAATTAGTGTAACGTTTGCTACATGATTTAGGCCACGTGTTGGCCACGCTTAAAAATGCCTGAGTGTGCAAAGCAGGCGTGCCTGTTGCCCCGGGGGAGACCCCCAAAGCCTTCTTCAGACCCCTCCACCTTTCTGCCCCTGAGAGAAAGGGGGGCAGTCAAGGCTTGGGGGGCAGATGTTAGAGATTTCAGAGCCTTAAAACAAAGGAGAATGAACAATCATCCCAAATTTTAGGTGGAGAGTGATTTTAATTCCTGTGGGTTTAGAGTCAAGCCTGGACTCACCAACGCCAATGGAGTCGTCTGAGCAACGCACATGCGCACTTCGCAGGGCCTGCGCGGGCCGCGCGAGATCGCGGGGCTGATTGTAGGACACGCCCTCGCAGGACCGAGCTCACCGGGCACGGGTGCCTCTCCTGGCGGGTACCGGTCAGGATGCCCCTCGGTGCTGCCGTCCACGTCGGGGCCACGCTGCGTCCCCTCCACTGTCCACATGTCCCTCCGTGGGAGTCGGGCCTGACTCCCTGGCGGGTCCCCCTCCCCGTTCCACAGCTCGGCTCCAGGAGAGCGGACCGTGGCCACGGGATTCCTCCCGGGAAAGAGGCTGTAGCACCGGGTTCAAGTCCCCATCTCGGATTCTAAGCCGAGGGCATGAAAACTCAAAGACACGGCCTGCATTTCACACCCCCGAGTTCATCACACAGGTGGCGGTGCACGGCGTGCCCCTCCCCACACAGATCTCCAGAGATGAGTTCTGACACCTGGCCCTTCAGCAAAATGTATATGAGCTGCCTGTCAGCGGCGGGGTGATTCATGCGTCCTGAGATTCACGGGCTCTGGCAGCTAATCTTCACGAGCATTACTTGACGGCCATTAGAGACAAGATTTACTTGGTATTTGTCCTTTCCCTAAAGCTGCGCGTTTATTTAAGGTCGTGTCCTGGCTCTCGCTGAGGAATGCTTCTCGGGGGCCCGGCCGCCGCACATCTGGGCTGTCGCCAAGCATTGATTTTGCAAAGGATGAGCCTTCCGCAGAAGCATCTGGGGGCGGGGCGGGGGGAGCTGCGGGAGTCAAAAACGGGAAGGAGGCTTCCGGCTCTGCTGCGGAGACCTGGGAGGGAAGGGGTGGGGGGAAGGCGGCTCAAGGCATCTTTGCGTTTTCCATGGGAGAGGAATGGCTGGGCCTGCTCTGGGCCTCTTGGGCCGAGGCTGCGGAGGAGCCAGGCCGGCTGGGTCGATCCGCGTGGCAAAGGAGACATGCTGAGCGACGGGAGGCTTCGGCGGACCCGAAGTCTTGAGAAAAGGAGTCTGAGTTGGAGTCCAAAGCGGTGCCCGGCCCCTTGGGGGTCCAGCCAGGTGACCGGTGCCCCTGCCCCTTTCGGCAGCCAGCATGAGGGCCAGTGGGCATCAGGGTGGAAGCTGAGGGCCTACACCTGCGAGCGGGCTGGCCAGGAGCACGGTCACAGCTCCCGCTTCGCTCTGGGACTCGGCCGAGCCCCTCAGCTCCCTGAAGACTCGGTGCCTCTCGTGGGTCAGAGGGAGAGGTGGGGCAGGGCGGGCGGGGGTCGGGGGCTCTCCCAGGGTGGCGCTTCCCACGACTGATCCTCCACAGGCATCTGACCGCACCCGCTCGGCAGTGATGCGAGGCTGAGCTCCGGGATGACTCAGCTGGGCACTGGCCATGTGACCAGGATCGGGGGCAGGTCACCTGGAATGCCCACCCACATGTCCCTGTCACACAGTGTCACTGCTCACGGGACACCAGATCACCTCGGTTTTCCACCTCACTGCCCGTTCCCAACCTCCTCACGGGCCCTTCCTCACCTTTAGGATGTGGAGTGGCCAGGGCTCCATCTTTGGTCATCTTGCCCTGGGCTCAGTCTTTGGTCATCTTGCCCCCTGCCTGGGTTTTACGCGCTGTCTCTGGACAAGGACTGGGGCACACCCATCTCCAGCTCAGACCTGCTCCCGGGCGCCCCACGCCAGCTACTGGACACCACTGCCCAGCTGGCCAGGAGCCACCTCCAACCTGGCACTCAGGATGGAGCTCCCAACCTTTCCCCTGCCCCCGATCCTTGCGCTCAAGGCTCAGCCTGCCCTTCCCTCCGGCTGCGGCCTCACCTCCGGGGCCCAGCCCTGCTCCTCCTGTCCTAGGCGAACGCAGGCCGGCAAGCGTCTGGACCATGTCATTTGGGGCCCAGGCCACTTCTGCCTGTGGCTTTCACCTCCTGCGGCCCTCGGAGCGCTGGGCAGCTGCCAGCGTGCAGGGGAGGAAAGGAGACAGCGGTGGGGGTGGCACTCAGGGGGTCCCGCTGGGTGGAGCGCAGACCTCCGTGGGCAGGCGGGCGGGTGGCGGCTCCACGTGTGAGGCCGTCCTCCCACCAGCAGCGGGACTGGGGTGCACACAGGTGGGCGACGGTCCACAAGGTCTGTGAAGGTGCTGGACGCGGGGGCAGGAGCCGAGTCCTGAGCTACCTGCCTTGCGGCACTGAGACCGCCTTCCCTGGACCCCTGAGGTGGCCACATGGGGCGATCTGCACGGTGCTGTGGCCGTGGGCACCAACGTGGGCCGTCCCCATCAGCCCGGCGCCAGGGGGACTGGGCACCAGTCTGTGCCGAGTCCTGTCACTTTTATTTCATGGCTTTCTAAAAATGTGCATCCCGCTTTACACGCTTCCTCAGGTTTCACACATCTGAGCGATTGAAAACTTTTACAAAAGTTTCTTATTCCCGAGGCCCACGTGCAACAATCTGCAGTTAAGGGCGTCTTCAGGAGCAACGTGCTGCGGACTGTCACAGCTGGCGGGGCCGAAACTGCGCGGACACGGAGTGACTGGTGACTGGCGTGAGGGGGAGCTGGGCTCACTCAGCGCCGGCACTGAACCCGTCACTGCGCGGGGATGTTGTGGTCTGGAGTTTTCCTCCGCACGCCTCGCTGCTCAGACATCACATCAGAAGTGGACACACCAGAGTCTGCCCCTCCCCCCCGCCCACTGAAAGGACACACCGGACCCGTCTTGCCGCGTTTCTGGACCGGTGGCTGGTCCCTGGACATAGCTCCTCCACTCTGAGATGCGCGCCCATGGGGGAGTGGTGAGGCGACAGGGCTCCCTCCAAACCTGGAAGCTCCTCCTCCCCGCCCCCGGCCCAGGTTCATTAAAGTGCCAAGACGGAGTCACCCCACTTCCTGCGCAAGCCCCTCCCTCCCCCGTCCTGGGGTGCTGCCCGTTCCCCAGGTGGGTGTGCCCCTCCCCACAGCCCGCCAGCGACCCGTCTGTCTGCATCAGAGTGGTGAGGGCTGTTTGTGGGGTTCGTTCTGATTTGGGGCAGCGCCACCCTTGGCAGGCAGGTGGAGGTGTGGGAGCACCTTTGGGTGCTGCAGTAACTGGGGCAGCTTTCTGTTAGATCAGGAAGAGCCAAGAGCATGGCCACCTTGTGCAGTGAAGAGCTGCCTGCCTGCCTGTCTGCCTGTCTGTCTGTCTGACACAGCAGCCTGCTGAGCAGCGCCGGTCCCTGGTGACGCCCAGCAACGTGGCCGTGCGTCCAGGTCTGGGCAGAGTCCTCCACCTCCTGCTGGCTTCCGGGGTGCCGTGGCTCTGTCCCGAATCACCCCCTCAGCTCTGCAGGCAGAGGGGAAGGTCCGCCAGGGAGGGGCCCCTCGACCTGCACCTGAAGGACAAGCTGTGCGGGCAGAGAGCCAGCATGGGCAGGTGCGGTGCCGGTGGCACGTGGTTGGGGACAAAGAGCCGGCGCACTGGGGTGAGTCGAGCTCCTGGTGGGCACGGGCAGGGCTGGTCAGGAAAAGGCAGCCTCCGGGGGTGGCCGCTGCTCTCCTCCATCCTGTCTCCTGGTCACATCACGTCCTCTGACCCCACCTGCCTCCCACCTGTAAGTGCCCTGTGGCCGCATCAGGCCACCCGGTCATCCGGGACCATCGCTCATCCCAAGATCCTTGACGTCACCGCAGCTGCCCAAGTGCCCTTGTGCACAGAGTCACCTGTGCCGGTTCCTGGGCTGGAGGTGGGTGGACTCTCGTTGACCCCGGAGAGCATGCCGGGACACGCGCCTGCCTCTGCTTCTTCCCACGCAGCCGTGAACAGGTGCTGCCAGCCAAGAGCCGCGCCGGCCGTGGGCCCGCAGCGGCGTCCGCCCCCTCTGCTCTGCAGGGACGCGCGTGGGAAGGGCCGCCGTGCCCACCGGGAGCTGGAGCCCTGCACTCCCCCACACACCCCCGTCCACGTACTGCTCAGTGTCTGGCTCGAAGTGGCATCGCATCCGGGACCACAGAGCAACATGGAGGTCTCTGTGTCCCGGGAACGTGGAGGTCACGGGCCTGACAAGTGAGGATCCAGCTTCCCCTGAGGGAGGCAGTGTGAAGGTCTCACACCTCCGGGTTTTAATCCCCCCCCCCCCCCCCGGTGGTGACAGGAAGGAAGGAATGGAAGCTCCTGGCCAGGGGGGCTGTCCGGTCTTCAGTCCCACGTCTGAAGCGGGACATGGCCCTGGTGCTGAGCTGAACCCGGGGATCGCGGGGACCTCCGCAGAGCCCAGCCAGATGCTGCCCCGGCCCCTCCCTCCCGGCCCAGCCCCTCAGGTGGCTCCTGTCGGGGAGTGGAGGGGGCTCTGGCACGAGTGAGGAACAGCCTTTCCTCCGTGCATCTCCTCCCCACCTGCAGAGCCTCTGCTTCCTGGCCCCGAACAGCTCAAGCAGCCTGTGACCTCGGCAAGCACCCTTGAGAGGCTCTTGAGGCGCCTTGAGACCCTGCGGGCAGGCTGCTTGCAGCTGCCGATCCATTATTCATGCGCGTGCGTTCCAGAGAGCACGCTGATTTAGGTTCTCCAGAGCAGCAGCCGTAAACCACCAGCCACGTGCTCCCGGGAAATGAGCTTCCCTGGCTGAGGCTGGAGGTCATGCGGGAGAATTCGGGGCAGATGCAGGGAGAGGCCGCCCCAGCGGGGGTTGGGGGCGGGGCAGGGAAGGACCCCTGGAGAGCCCACTGGGCTTCGGGTCCACTCTGGCCCCTCCGGGGTGACCCTTGGAACTCCAGGAATAGCCAAGGGTGAGTTTCCCCGAATTTCAACCCCTGCCCCTCGCAGGACCCTCATTTACAAAAAGGGGAAACCACAGCACCCCCCAAGATCCCCGTAGGGGTGCGCCCGACCCCACGGAAGCCCGCCTGCCTCCTGCTGCTCTGGTGGCTGACATTCCAAGCCGGCGGGGCCGGGCTGCCAGCAGAGGGGTAGCTTTGCATTGTTGTTGCTTGTTTACTGTCCAGGCTGGTGGCCTGGCTGGTGGCCTGGCTGGTGGCCAAGGGGACACGAACTTCTGTCACAGGGCAGCTGTGGTCAGGGCAGTGCCCCCTGGGATAGAAGCGGTGATCTCCGAGGTCCCCTCGCCATCTGTGGTTCTGTGACTGACCAGCCTCGGCCAGGGCTGCCTCTCGTGGCCCCTGCACTCCCGCAGGCCGAGGGGCGGGTGTCCGAGGTCCTGCCCCCTCTCACGGGGAGCCCCTTCCCAGCCTCAGCTCGCTCAGTGTCCCTGCCGGCAGGGACACTGCTTTGGGGGGAAGAGCGCCCCCCCAAAGCTCCCTCGGGGCAGCCCTGAGAGAGAAACTGAAAGGCAAGCGTCAGGAGCCACGGCCGCCACCTGGGGGCCGAGCAGAGGACCCTCTCGGCCAGGGGACTGCTGAGCACGTGCAGGCGGCTAAGTTTGCGGCGATTGGTTACTTCGGACCAGGTGACCGCACACTTTTTAAAACAAGATTTTGCTTTACATTCATGCTTCATCATCCTAGCCATCCCGAGTCTGAACAACGTGAATTTCATGGGTAAAAATGGTTAGAAATAGACCAGTATCTGTTTTTCCTTAGCCTCACCTTTAGAAATAGGCCAAAGACCACAAAGCCAGGGAACTCACCTGATGTCACTGAACCGTCTCTAAGTCTCAGGGGAGGCGGCTCAGTTGGTCAGAGCATCATCCCCACGCACCCAAGTCGCGGTGTGGTCCCCAGTCAGGGCCCATACGAGAATCGGCCCGTGGGCGCTTGAAGCTGTGCAGCAACAAACAGATGTTTCTCTCTCTCTCTCAAACCAGTACATTAAAAAAATTTTTTTTAAAGAAATTTAAAAACTGTACTTGGAAAGACTGACACCTCACAATCTCTTTGAGGTTTTGAGTATTAATTCTTATTGCTTAGCAAGTTTTATTTTTCACATTTTCTTGGAATAGTAAAGTGTTCTCTAAAAGCTAAAGTTTGGGGCTTTCTGGTCAGTAGATAAAAAACAAACCCACCAACAAACAACTTTAATAAACCCACTGGGATCCATGTGAGGGGCAGCGGGCACCCCCGGACTTCCTCCCTGAGTGGACACGACACAGGTGACCCCGACTGACCGAGGTCAGCTGCCATCTGCTGTCTCACGAGGAAGAGGCTGCCTGCCCTCCCCAAGGGCAGGCAGCAAAGCCGTGGCCAAGTCAGGATCTGCCGAAAAGTGGAAGGTCGAAGTGACCCTGGAGGTGACCTCACTGGAAGCTGGCCCCCCTGACGACCTTCCTTCCGACAGCCTCACCGGGTCAACAGTCCACAGTGCCCAAGACAGTCGGGTCAGCTTCTGTTGTGGGTCACGGTTTCAAATTCCTTTCCAGATTTCTGTGTGTTCACTTCGGAGCCTCTTTCACAATGTGGGGCTCGGCCTCCCGGGACCCGGGGGCCTGCCCGCAGCTGCTGGGCAGAGAAGCCCCCCGCAGGTCTGGGCTCATCCGCGGCTCCCCGGGGCGGCTCCTCCACACCCACACCCACACCCGTGCGCTTGTCTTCTGGGTTTCCATCAAAGCCTTAAGGAAGGGGGTCTATTTGCACGTTTAGATGAGGGGAAGACAGGGGTTGCAATTTACCAGCCTTTCTAATCCGTTCTTTCTTTCACCGAGGGACACGCCAGAGGGGGACGGAAGCAGAGGCCATGGCACCGCGGATGACAGGGAGCAGGGGACCTGAGCCCTGGCGCCGCTCGCTCGCATTGTGTGAGATGCTTTCACTGCAAGATCGCAGCCAGCGACGTCATCCGCCTGCACACAGCCCCCCCCCCCCACAAGTCGCCTCCGAGTCCCAGACAAACATTTCATTAGTCGCCATTCATCAGGAAATTGGGATGAGACGTCAAAACACTTCTTCTTTAAGAAAAGCTGGATTGCACTTCCTCCGTGCGGCACTTTAGAAGATAATCGTTTGTACCGCACTTTCCTTTCAAGTGTGCAAACTAGGCTGCTTTCCCAGTGTTTGCATAGTCTTCCTGACCCCCTTTCTCAGGCACAAGTGTTAATCTCCTCGTTTCTAAGCGCTGGGGGAGGAGACACAAGCGTTGCCACACACAAGGTCAGCCTGAATTTAGCCTGGAAGACCATGATCTCGGGAAGAAGAACCGCTGAGCCCAGGCCACCGCCGACATCGCCAGGGTCTGGCCTACAGGGCTTTGTAGCCCCGGGCAACCCAGACGTGGGCCCGATTCCACGTGAGACCTCGGGCTGTGGGCTCCCAAGGCCTGGGTTCACGGACCAGAGGGAGGGTCGTCCCGCCCCGATGGGGAGGGGGCAGCTGGCTGAGAGGGGCCTCGGGGCTTTTCCGTAAAGGGACACGGAGCTGGAGGGGAGGGACCTCAGACTGCCCAGCGTGGCTGCCCCGGGCCCTTCCCTGGACCCCACCATCGCGGACCCGAGCTCAGGACCCCTGTCAGGCGAAGACGGCCACACCGGCCCCTGACCGTGCTCCTCCGAGAACAAGTAAGAAAGTCTGAGAGCAAAGGTCGGTTGCGAGGCAGCAGCGTTGCCTGGGCAGCTGGGACCGAGACGTGTGGGTCCCGGCGGAGGGAGTCCCTGAGGGGGACAGTCAGAGCGAGGCCGCAGGCCCTGATGGGGGTCGGAGGTCAGCAGAGCTGCAGCTGGGCTCCTGATCGTGCAGGACGCGGGCGGCGTGAGGACATGGGATCCCGGGAACGCACAGCGCAGGGCACTCCGTCGCGAGCGCTGGCCCCCCGGAGGGTGTTGCTGCATCCGTAGGGCCAACAGGGAGAGAGGCGAAGAAGCTAAGCCCAAAGCCTTGGAGTTTTGGGTTTGAAAGAGTGAAATTTTGGGTCTATGGTGGCTGAACTGGACTTTAAGAGGTAGGTGGATGCTTGGAAATACTCTAGTGTTTCAGCTGAAAATCTTGGGGGGTTATCCTAGAAGAAAGGAAAAGGAGAGGAATATGCAAAACTACATCAATGGCCCCCCACGCCGCTGTGGCTCAGTGGGTTGGGCGTCATCCTGCAAAGCGAAAGGTCACTGGTTCGACTCCCAGTTGGGGCACACGCCTGGGTTGCAGGTTCAGTCCCCAGGGAAGGCGTGTATAAGAGGCAACCAATTGATGTTTCTCTCTCAGATTGATGTTTCTCGCCCTTTCTTTCTCCCTCCTTTTCCCCTCTAAAAATAAATAAAATCTTAACAAACAAAAAAAAAAACTACATCAACAGACCAGCAAACAAGTGACCCGGTGTGTCCGACAGGGTGGACTCAGCCCACAGTTAAGCTGAGGTTTGGGTGCCAGAGGGAAAGGAGACAATGGCAGCCAGAATCCCTACGATTTTCACACAAAGTGTCCGGCATTTCATAAAAGTTCCCCGGATGTAACCAGAAAAGGGAAAGCCAAAAAAAAAAAAAAAAAAAAAAAAAAAAAAAAAAAAAAAAAAAAAAAAAAAAAAAAAAAAGAAAGAAAGAAAGAAAGAAAGAAAGAAGAAAAGAAACCAGGAAAGAGCCCATTTATTGGAGTTTTAATATCAAAACATGGACTTTACAATAGCTCTGATTAATATGCAGGAGCAAAGATGAGGATTAAATCAGAATCCAAATCCGTAAAGAAGAGTCAACTGACAATTCCTGCCGCTGAAACTAAGACTCAGCTGAGCCGTAGTTGAGCCCATAGCACGGAAGGGGGGACTCGGTGCGGGGACAGCGGCTCGGTGGGAAGACCCCGGCTCGGGCGAGAGGAGAACGCAGACGTGGCAGGTGTGACGGAGGTGTCGGTGGGTGGCGGGGTGGGGGCGGGGGAGGCAGGCCTGAGAAGAAGGAGGGTTTAGAGGGACGACGCCAAGAATTTGCCAAAACTGAGAGGCGGACGCAAGTCCGAGACAGGACGGAAAGCACACCTGCAGTATCTTCACAAAACTGCCCCCCCCCCCAAGGACAAGGAGAAGGACGCAGGGCGCAGGCAGGGAGAAGGCCTCGTCCCCTTCCATGGCCGGGGAGGGGCGTCCCGGAGGCTGCGTCTGCACGGGAGCGGGGCCCGGAAGCCAGGTTCCGTGTGGGGACCCGTCCCTCACAAGGCTGGGGGGGAGGGGGGGTGGTGAAGCAAACACGCTTCCACCCAACCCAAAGCTGAGAGAGCTCGTTGCCAGGAACTCTGCATAAGGAAAAATCGGAAGGAGAGTTCTTTAAGAAGAAAGGAAATAATTCCAGAGAGAAACCCAGAAATCCAGTAAGGAATACAAGCAAGGGAAAGGGGAAACACAGGCAAACATAAACTAATATCGAATGTAAAATAATAGTAATACCTGACGTGGTCAGCACACACGGAGGTCGGAAGGCGTGACAACCAGAGAGATCCCTGGCCGTAGGTCTTCTGAGGTTACGTCATTGGCGAAGGTATTAATTCACCTTCGACTGTTGTTAATCAAGAACACGTAGCATCATCTTTAATTATAATTCTAATCCTTACCGAAGGGAAGTTTATGAAATTAATAAGAACGTATTGGTGAAATTTGAAAATATGTTGGGTAAGCCGGAAGAAGGTAAAGTAGGGAAAAGGGAATTTACCTTTCGACCGAGTGACCCCCCCCGCCCGAGTGTGCACTCGGAAGAGGCGTGCATGTGTGCACCACCAGACTCCCGCTGTGGTGCTCACGGCCGTGCCATCGAAAGCCGCCCAGACGGGGACGGCCATCGGAATTGGATGGACAGCGTCACCTTGAGTGGTAAGGAGCAGTGGCTCGGTACACGGACCCCGTGGTGCCGCAGACGTGACGTGTCACCGAGAGCGGCCCCGCTCTTGGCCGTCACCCCCCTCCTGCGTCGTGAACTGCAAGGTAACCATGCGGGTGCGTCACTTCGAAAGAACCCACCACGCTGCACATTTGTCACCTGGGCATGCCGGTGCCTGTGTTGTCCTTCGGTGAACGAGAGTGAGACCCAACGCTGGTCTCCACTGTCACTGCGCTGCTCGGTGGCCGGACCACGAGACTCGGTTCCGTGCACCAGGAACTTATGAACCCCAGGCCTCGGCGTCCACATGCTCCAGGTTGGAGTCCCCCCGATCCTGCACCTCATTGCAAGCTTCCAGCTCGGGCGACTTGTTACAATGTGTATTTGTTTTGGCTCTCAATCCCTAAATCATCGCTGAACACTGACCTTCAGACCAATCGTGATTCCCGACTCTGCAGCCCACGGACGAACTGCAGCTTCACCCCACACAGAGCCCGACTGTAAGAACCCCAAGTTCCATGTGGCCCCAAGTCCCCTCTGCAGTGGGGCCTGCAGACGGCCATCCCACGTGGCTGTTTCACGCAGCGGCGTCGCGACGACAGCCCGGAATCACTATCCTTAGCTTATCGGCTGAACATCACCGTTATTCAGTTCAATAAGAAATCGTTGCTAACTGCTAACAGAGATGAGTAATTCTCTCTCCCTGTCCCTGAGGATCTGACAGTCGATTTCGGACTCTGACAGACAAAACACAGCCTGATAAGGGTTACAATAAGGTGCTGAGAGAGGCAGGCGCGAGCCGCGTGATCAGCCGGGGCCTCCCAGAGACCCCGAGGACGGGCCGAGCCTCCCGGAAGGAAGAGGGTGATCGGGGAAGAGCAGGGGAACGGGCTCTCAGGCAGAGGGGGCCTCGGGAGCGCAGGCGTGGTTGGCACAAGGCCGACTAATCTCCGGTGGGACTTTCACCCCCGTCCTTCTGGAGGCTGGCCACGGTGTTCCGTGCTGCAGCTTTGCCAAAGCCCGCGCCCAGCACCAAACAGGCACAAACAGGGCTCCGGGGGGTGGCGCCAGGCACTCCCACTGGACGTGAGGACCCCCACTGGCCTCAGCTCCCTCGTGAGATCAATGACTGTCCCCCACATTTTGCCGTCACTGCCAGGACCAGGAGACCTGTCCCCAGTAGGTCCCCGAGCACCTGCTGCTCCCACGGTCCGGCACAAGTGGTTATGGGGGTGCACTGATTGTTGAACAGCAGGCTCCCCCCCAAATTAGCATGCGCTTCTCCACGCACATGATTATTAAAACTGCGTGATGTGGAGTGTGTGTTACTCAGAAGTCACGAATAATAATGGATATCTAGTAATCCACTGTAAAGTGTGCATAGAAAAAAAACTGATGTCCACAAAGTACGTGTGCTCGTTTTTTCAAAACTGTTGAACCAGCAGCAAACTGTGGCTGGCCACTGACCCGGGGACCTGGTTCCACATGCGTGGACTGAACGGAACACAAGCTGCAAAGACTAAGCGTTGTGCATCCTGAGACTCTGCCGGCAGAGTGGACAGGCAGCTCACGGAACAGGAGGGGTAGCTGCAGCTCGCCTGTCTGACACGGGAGTAACATCGAGAACACGCAAGGAACTCCAGAACTCAGCAACAACCTGCCCCAAAACGGGCGATGTCCTGCGCAGACCCTTCTCCTGGAGCCCTGTGGTCTGGAAACCCGGGCGTTCCCAGTGCCTGCCTGCTCTCCCTGCCCAAAGCTGGCGTCCCTGTGATGAAATCTCGCTCTGTCCCCGCTCTGTCCCACCTGGGACCTGAGTCACTCCCCTGTCCGCTGTCTCCAGGCTGCAGAGGCTCCGCCCCATCAGTCACTCAGCAGCCGTCTCTGTTATCAGATCAGCTGTCACCGTGGGGCAGGGCTTGTGGTCACGCCACCCTTGTTTCACTAACGGCCCCAGCGCACCAGAGGAGCGAGGCTGGCAGTTCGGATGTGCCCACGAGAATCCGGAAAGCCCTTCCTTTCCGTGAAAGGGGAGGTTCTCGACTTGACAAGGAAGGAAATCGTGAGCTGAGGTTGCTGAGATTTACGGTGAGAATGGACCTTCTAGCCATGAAACTGTGAAGGACGAAAAGAAATTCGTGCTCATTCTGCCGTCACACTCAAGCTGCAGCAGTTTCGGCCACTGTGTGTGGTAAGTGCTTGGTAACAACGGAAAACGCGTTAAATTCGTGGAGGAAGACAGAACAGAAAACGTGCTGGATGGGCGACAGCTCGCTGCACCAGGAAGCATGGACCCCCGAGAAGGCCTCCGCGGGGACCCTGTGAGATGAGGGACGCCAGGCCCTGGGCTGCCGGTGCAGGGTGGCCGCTCGGGCTCCGGAACAGGTGCGCCGAGCAGGAGCGGCTGCGTCTGCGGATGGGGGAGCCACCCGCCCCGCTTCCAGCACAGGTGGGAGGGCTGGGAAGGTTCGATAATATCCCAGGTTTCAGGCACCTGCTGGGGTCTTGGAACGCACACCCTGCAGTACGGGGGCAGGGTGCTGTGTTTCTTCGGAGAAGGGGATCCTCAGGGCCTCTGCCCGAGGTTCCGTCACGCGGCTGCTGAGTTCTGGAGGCCCTGCGTGTTCTCGATGTTGGTCCTGCGCCCGCTGCGAGCCGCACGTACGTTCTCCCACCCCGTGAGCTGCCTTTCCACTCTGTCGACAGAGTCTTTGGATGCCAGTGGTGACGCATTATGCCTTATATTTCTTTCCTCATTATGTTCATGTTTTCATTTAAATACTGGAGCATATTTATAATGTTTACAATAGCCGGTTTAATGTCTGTGTCTGCTCATTTCATCAGATCTGTTATTTCTTGGTCTGTGTTTATTGACTTATTTTCCTCCTGGATCTGCGTAAGGATCTGCGGCATCCCCACCCGCCGAGGAAGGCGGCCGGACCCCGGGAGCAGCGCATCTCCGAGTCCGCCTTCGCTCTCCTTGAGGAAGAGCAGCCAGTAAAAAGTAGAAATGCACGGCCCCTTGTCAGAGATTATTAAAAATTTCCAGACGGTGAGAGTGGGGTGCCAGGCCCAGCGAGAGGCCCTTCTGGGTGCGGGGCCCTGTGTGGCTCCCCGGGGGAGTCCAGCACCGGCTGCAAGCCTGGGTCTGACCGCGGTGAACGAGGACCGCGGGTCACTGAATTTTGATTGTTTGCTCCCTGCCTCTTGACAGAATGAGGGAGTTGACTGCAACGTTTTGTTTTTCAGTTTTAGTTTCTCTGTTCTCAGCCTCCTGTCCTTGCACACAGAGTCAAGGGCAAGAACACAACCCTCGGGGAGCAGCCCAGGGGACACCGCTTAGCAAGCACAGCACGTGCCCCAGCTGGAGGGGGTGGGGCCGCAGCCAGGAAGAGCAGGCCGACCTTGTGCGCCCCTGTGGTGCTGGCGCCCCAGGTAACTCCCTGCTGTGCGCACGCTGGGGCTGCAGAAGCCGCTGAAGGCTGTCTCTGGGTGGCAGCGGGTCCCCGAAGGCACGTGCCTCATCTAGGACAGGCTCCTCGTGGCCTTGGGGTTCTTATGCTGCGCTGGCAGCAGAGACAGGGAGGCGGAGCCCCCGCCCAGCGGCTGTGGGTGGGGGAGGGAGTCCTCACCAGGCGGGGGCGGGCAGGGCCTGCGGCTCAGTGGCCCATCTGACAGCTAGGCCTCCGGGAGAAGCAGTCGGAGCCTCTGCGGCCCTGAGCCTAAGAATATTCTGTTGTAAATAATGTCGGCGGCCTGCAGGGCTGTCTGCGGGGAGCGCACACACCAGCACACACAGCCCTGGCTCTCCAGCTTGCACGCAGACGCACAGAATTTCAATGCCTGCGCGCTCCCGACTCCCGGGCTCTGGGGCGAGCCAGCTGCCCCCGACGCCCGAGGAGCACAGCCCGTGCCCCCCCACGAGGACTGGCGGCCCTGTGTGCACGGCCACATCATAGAACTTCCGCTCGGCTCCAGGGTGGATGGAGCCGTAGGTTCCCTTTTTTTTTTTTTTTTACAGGAAGAAATTCTTTTTTGCTTTTTCAAGATAGTTTTTTATGAACTGCATTGGGGTGCCACTGGCTAACAGGACCGTGCTGGTGTCCAGGGTACAGCCCTGGCGCTAGGTCTGTGCGGGGCACCGTACCCATCGTCGCATGTCCACCTCCCTCCACGTGACCGAGCCGCACTTTACAGAGCGCGGCTCGCCTTGCTTCCCGCGGTCCCCCTGCTTCCAGCTCCGGAGCACGTATGTGGGGACCCACCGCGAGGGAAGCGGGCCGCGTCGGTCGGCGGCCTGCACAGGGCCTTCGGAAGCCGGCACACCGTCCCCCCGGCAGAGCCCCCACCGCACCGCCCGCTCCCTCCGCCTGGCACAGAGCACATCCGGGAAACACAGGCCGGGGCTGCCGGCGGCCCGCTGCCTGCTGGGAAGTGTAGTTCTGAGACCCTCTCGCGGGTAGGGGCGGCCCGGGAGCAGTGCATGCTGGGGATTGTAGTTTCCATGGGCCCAGGGGAGGAGGAGCCCGTCTTTGCAGGAGCCCAGTGGTGTGGGCGCCCCAGCTGGAGGTGGAGCGGGGGTGGCACATCCTGCCCTCAGGCTGCAGACCTGGGCAGGCGCTTTGGTGCCCAGGGTGGGGCCGAGGTTCATCACACAACCGTGCACACACCCTGGCCGGTTTTCCACGGGAAGAGGGAGCCCAGATACAGAAGGGAAACAAGGGAGAGCAGCCCGGGGCCTAAGCAAATGGCGCTGAACCCAGAAAGGCTGGAGGTGGGCGACGCTGGCTTCTGAGCCCGGAGACGTGCAGATAGCTGCTCGTTGGCCCCCAAGAACCGCCTGTGAGAAGCCGCAGCAGAACGGCCTTCTCACTGCGCCGAGAGTCGTGACACCGGCGCGTAGCGCGCGTTTACTGGCGGTGATGTCCCGAGTACCGCACGGACGCGGACTCAGTGAGCCGCCGGCCACCCTGCGCGGCAGGTGCTCCTGTTCCCGGGGCTGCAACGGCCACGGTACAGGACAGAGAGGCTGACCAGAGGCGCGGGTGTGACCCCAGGCCCTTCCGGGGCCCGCAGGCTCAGCAGCAGGCTGCGCAGGCGGAGCCCGTGGACAGGGCCTAGCCTAGAGCTGCGGGGAGCGAGGAGGAGGATGAATAAAGTCATTTCATAAGAAAATGAGGACAAATTCCTTTAAGTGGATATGTAAAGTCTTTCCGGAAAAAGCCATTCCCAGAAATAAAATTTACCACCCCCCCCCGCCCCCCCGTTTCAGAAGTCCAGTTGAGCATCATTAAAATGACCTGTACTTGGAGAGAGGCCTGGAGGGACAACGACCAAACTTTTACCTTCGTTCTGTCTTTGGTATGAGGTGGTGAATGATGCATTTTTATGTCCCTGAGTTTTGAACGCCCTGCAAAGTGTGTGTTTCTTTAAAAGCGAGGGGACGCCCTTTAACAGTGGAGCAGCAGTGCCTGGTGCCAGCCTCTGTCCATCCGGCTGCCTGCCGCTCAGCAGGGGCCTGGCCTCCACTCTGCTTTGTCCTTCTCGTCCTTGTCAGCGGCTGAGTGCAGTTCCTCCGTGGAGCCGGCCCCCTTGGACTCCGCCAGATGCCCTTGGGCTGCAGAAATGCCCTGGCCAGCTCAGAGGCGGGGTGCAGCCGAGTGCTCTGGGGCTGGGGTCAGAGAGTGGGGCCTGGGGAGGCCTCCGGGAGGGGCAGCTGTTCGTGGATCCCCGGAGAATCCCGTAAACCCAGGGCGCCCACCTCGACCCTGACCCCGGGTCTTTCCCTCCATCCCCAGGGAAGTTCAGGGGGCTGTTTAATGCCAGAATTTGTGCTTCCCAGAGCTCCTTCCTGCGGCTCCCCTTGCACAGTTCCCCGCCAGGTCTCCAAGGAGGAGAGGCTGATCCTGTTTGACCCCAGCCTCAGAGACAAGCCTCGGGGGTTAGGGTGCTCCCACTGTTTCAGGTCTCTCTTGGTTTGGAGATGCTGTGGGAACAAGATGGCTGTTTCACGGCAAGGTGGAGGCGCAGGTGGAGGAAGTCCAACCTTGACCGAGATCGGGTTATTTGAAGGGTGTCTGCTGTCCTGGGGCACCCGGGGCAGCTTGCTTGTCACAGGTTCCCTCAAAGGATTCTCCTCACTGTCCCCGAGTACGGTGTCCTACTTGCCCCCTGCACCGGAGGCCTCCCGTGAGTGTTCTTCTTCTCACCGGCAGTCTGTCCACCCTGCAAGTGGGAGCCCACTCCAGCACCCACCGCAGCGCAGTCTCAATGACTACAGCATCGCTCACACCTGAGTTCTGGTTCGTCCCTGCAAACACGTGCATCACCTGCAGCGGCGACATGTCCCCCGCCCCCACCCCCCGCCCCCGCCGCAGCATTAGCTCTTCCCCAGGGGAGGACTCGCACGGCCAGGCCGGCCCCTCCCCGGTGACCTGCAAGACGCACGCTTTTCCTGCACTTTCTGTAACACTGGTGGGTTAGGTCACTCCCGTGCTTTTATTTGATTTCTGTGGGTGTGGTGTTTCGTCGTCAAGCTAGTCCAGTCGCTGGGGAAGGGTTTGGAATTCTTCGGACGTGGCCTGAGCAGGTTGACCGCCAGGGCTGAGAGCCCACCAGGAAGCACTGTATGGGTGGGGCCGGGCTCCTGGAGAAGATGCCCTTCCGTACGTAGGATGCCACATGCTCCTCGTTCAGGTGGACGGAAGCTCGGCAGCAGCAGGAGTCAGAGGGGGACAGCAAGGTGGGAGGGGACAGGTAGGGCTTGTTTCGGGGGTGGCGGCAGGGGGAACGAAAGGGCCGACAGCAAGAATCGAGTTGGTAATGAATCAGTCACTGCCACTGTGGGTGGAGGACCCTTGCTCTCCGTGATTTTTATTGTTTTAAATAATGGCGCGTGATAGGTTTCCCTGCCCCCAAGTTAGCCAAGAGGAACCAGAGGCCGAGAGAGAGGTTCCATGAATTGCCGTGCTCCCCTGTCGCGTCAGGGCAGAGTTAGGGCCCAGCATGGCTGCGGATGAGGAGGGCGCTGGAAAGGGCTCCCACAGGCCGGGGCAGGGCGCAGCGGGGGCCCCCTGCTGGTCGGCCCCCAGAGCGGCAACCTGGTCTCCAAGCAGGACCCAGCCAGCTCAGACATCCGGTAGAGCCGCCCACCCCTGCCCTTGGCCTCCAGAGCTCAGGGGCTCTAGGAGATGGTAGCTCCCCCACAAAGGAGTCTCTGAACACTGAAGGCAGCGTGTGGGCCAATCCAGAGGCGGAAAGAAACTGGAAACAGTATCACAGACTGTGTCTGGCTGTCTTTTTGAGCGAGACTCCCGGATGGATACAGTAACCAAGTAGAGAGGTGACTAACCTGTAATGCAATTGAAACTCACTTCTGCATTAGATCATGTTGCTTCCATACAAATGGGACACGAAAGCTGTTGGAGCCACGACATGACGTGAACCTGGCCACGTGGCCAGTGCCCAGGCCAGGAGACAGACAGTCAGCCGGTCTGCGCCTTCGATTTGACCTCAACCGTCCGGCTCGTACACGCCCGCAAAGCCATCGCCTGGCCGCAGTGTTTGTGAACGCGGAGACGTCACCGGCTGTGTGGCCCACACGTTTTCAGAAGCAGGGCCGTGGTGTCTCTCAATTCTTGGAGGTTTTGGGGCGTGTTTGCGCCAGGGCCCCTAACCGCATGTCCACATGGCAGATCCGACATCAGAAACTTAGGAAATACGAGAAATACAACTGTAGCGTAGCCATCAATCAGACATTAAAATGGGGTTTTAAGAAGAATTTATGTACTTTAAAAGGGAGTAAAGAGGATCCTCCGCTAAATGATTTGAGTGCAATTGGCTGATGAGAGTGTAGAAAAACAGTAATAAAAGGAAGTGCATTTAATTTATCTTGTCACTTCCAGCTTTATAAATTGGTTTATTCCAAATGAACACCGAAGCTTTTACCGTTCAATTACCTTGTTTTTTCATTTATTTAATTTTTTCCTCCCCAACCTATTTACGTGGCCCTAAATACACCAGGCACCGGGCAAATGCCGAAAATCAGAGTGTGTGGTTTTGCACGTGCTGGGGGCAGCGTTATATGTCATGAAATTGCGTGACACTGTCACCCCCTGGCAGATCTGGGGGACGCTGGCCCCGTGCCGGCCCTGGGTGTGTGTTGCACAGGTAAGCCCTCATTTGGATGAGCAGGTGCCTCGTGCTGCCGCTCCTTTCTCCCCATGGTCCCAGCGCTGCTCCTCTCTAGAGAAACCCTAATGAGTTCCTCGACCTCACTGAGGGCAATTAGCCACCAGGAGCAGCTGGGACCCTCTGTGATGGTGAGGCGGCCCTGCCGGAGGCCCAGCCCAGGTGGCGGCATCAGTGGCAAGAGTGCCGGTCCTTGATGAGGGGCGGGGGGTTCCGCGTGCCACCCGGGAGAAAAAGGGTCCTCGGGGAAAGGCGGGTGAGCCCAGCCCAGGGAAACTTTCCAGAAATGGGGATCCCCAGCCCCCCACCTGCTAAGGAAAAGCAGGGCCCAGCCACCGGCATCCTCCCAGCCCTCGGGTGGCTGCCGTGCTCGGGCACCAGGGAGCCAGGCCCTGTCAGGGCCGTGCCTCAGCGCTGCCCGTGCCCTGGCGACTGGAGGGGATGGCCTGGCTGCTCCAGGCGCGGGTTCTGTGCGCGTCGGTGGTGCAGATAATTAGATCACCTCGGCAGGAAGCCGCTACCCACGCCACACGAGGTTCAATACGGGAGCACAGCCTGCACAGGAAGCGGGGCGCTGACGCGGCAACCCGCCCCTGCCCCCGCTTCCCTGTCGCACGGGGACGCATCGGGGTGGCAGGGCCACCCGGACGGACACTCAACAAAGGAAATCATCGGAAACAAGTCCTTCACTCTGGAGCTTCCTCCCTGACTCTGAATATGAAATGCTGGGTGGGGAAGAGGCCCAGGTGTGGAGAAGCATGGAAGGTTGTCTCCCGCTTCCCGTCCTGGTGGCAGGGAGGGGCTTCGAGGGAGCAGCTGGCTGTGCCCTGGCCGGGTCCTCTCTCTGGGGTCTGCCCCGGTTGGAGGAACGGCCACAGCCTTTGCTGAGCTGGGCTCACGCACAGCGAGAGCTCGTGGCAGTCAGAGGGAGTTTAGCTGCAGTGTGGGGGGGACAGGGAGCTGAGTGGGGGTGTCGGTGGATGTCTCCAGAAGACCTGCCTACAGGCAGGGGGAGCCGAGCACCAAGACGCGGCAGGTGGCCCCCTCAGGTGGCCCCGGGACTCCGGGAGAGCTGGAAACACTCCCCCAGCGTAGATTCGTCTCCCAGGTGCAGGGAAGTGTTCGGTGGAATCAGCAGGGATTTGAGCAGTGCCTGCACCTGTGCTGGCTGCTTGGGGCCCAGCTGCTTCCTGACCTGGACCCAGCAGGTCGGCCCGCGCCCTCCTCCAGCTGTGGGGGTGACGGCGGGCCCCCCACCGCAACATCCCCCGGTGCTTCGGCAGAAAATCTCCTCTTGGTGTCTTTGAAAATTGAATCAGTAGCGCAAAGATGATGCCCAGGATATGAAGGCCCCTTCAGGGGCTGACTTTATTTAATGAAGGAAGATACAGGAAAATAAAATGCGCCGACTGTAGGCTGGCCTCACCCGTGGTAGGCGCTGCCCCTCTCGTGGCCTCAGCTGACGCCCACAGCTGGGGCAGCCGGCTGCTCCCTCCGGTTCCGCAGCTGCGAGGGGTGCGGCCAGGTCTGGTTCAAGCTTTCTGACCCTGAAGCTCCTGCTGTGTGTATGTGAATGCACTTGCACACACACACACGCACGTGTGCATGTGCACACACAGGTACCCACATACCCCACACATGCACACACCACACCACCGTGTGTGCATGCGTGCACATGCACACATGCACACACATGTACGCACACATGAACATGCAGACACTTGCACACACATGCACGTGTGCATGTGCACACACAGGCACTCACATATCCCACACATGCACACACCACACCACCGTGTGTGCATGCATGCACATGCCCCCCCACACACACATGTACGCACACGTGCACATGCAGACACTTGCACGCACACACCGGTCTTTCTCTCTGCAATGCCAGTCCTGGTGCTGCTCACTCTCTGCCGTGCCTGCCTGCTCCCCGAGCTGGATCACGATCGGCTCCTTGAAGCCTCTGTCACCCAGGATCTGAGACTGAGCAGGGCTTGCGTGAGCGGCTTTGAGCTGAGAGCAGCTCAGCGCAGAGTCCACACTCGGAACCCCTCATCTCGCCCTCTGCAGAGACACCGCGCCCAGGCAGTCCTCCAGCTGCGCAGGCAGCGCCGCCCCCAGCACCGAGGAGTCAGCATGGAGCGAGGGCGATCCAGGGTGCGAGCCAGGGCGCAAGCCAGGGCCCAGGCCCCGTTCCTGGTCCTCAGACGTGCGGCCAGGCGGCCTGGGCTCCCTGCCCCAGCTGACGACGCACGTGTGTGAGAGGGCCGCCGCCGCTGGGGCGTCGCCAAGGGCGTGGGTGGTCTTCACTCTGCAGGCCAGCAGGCACCTGGACGGAGACTTCTCGAGGCTTAGCGCCCGCGGCCCAGACGGCAAAACGCTGGGTGCAGCGAAGAGAGAAGGGTGTGGCACGGGGTGGAATGCGTCCCCCAGCTCCTTGGCGTCCCTCTGGGTCCCTGGTGGAAGGAGGAACGGGAGAGGAGGACACGTGTGGGACATGGAAACGTGGAGATGCTTTGCTCTGTGGTTGCAGCCTGCATGGCTGCGTGGGGGGCTGGGCGGGGGAGGGAGGGGACAGTGCCACCCCCCCGTCCCCTCCCATGGAAACCATGGGTCCAGACGCCCTCGGGCAAGTGCCCCCCTTGGCTTCCGGCGAGCAGCGCTCCCCGTACGGAGCCTCTGTTACCGCCTTGAAACCGGATCCATACACGTGAGACCACGTCTCCAGACCACGAGGCCGGGAGTGAGCGTCTGCGCGCTGGGGCAGGGTAAACACGGGCTGCGGTCACTCACCCGCGGTTATCGAATGGACGGCAGCTGAGAGGTTACCGCCAGACAGGAAACCTGCCCGCCGTCCTGCTGACGCACCTGCGATCCTGGGCCTCGGCCCCACGCCGGGCGGTCACTGACACGTGTAGCTACAGTTACAGCCACGTGTGTGAGGCCACGAGCACACGTGGGCACACACACGTGGGTGGACTTAGGAATCCCAGAGGCTGGCTTACAACCGGTGCTCAGTCCAAGGCACCTGAATTTATTCCGTTTGAAACCGCAGCATGAAATGCGGACGCCAAGTGACTACGCGGGTCCTGGGCAGAAGCGGGAGGCACGGCCGAAGGAGCAGCCCGGGACGGGCGGCCACGCTTGCCGCCTGTTCATTGTCTGCGGCGCAGGTGGGCCTTTCCGAGCTTCTAGGGCCTTCGGACAATGTCCCACCCAGCTCGACGCCCCCGGCCCGCCTGCGGGGTCCTGGGCAGCAAAGGTGGCTGCGTCTGTCTCAGGTAAGAGTTTAGGCTTCGACGTGGCTGCCCCCCGTCTCCGAGAGCCCCTCGTACTGGGCGGTGCGGGTCCCCAGCAGGGTCTGTGGCTGGTCAGGCTGGTGTCTCCGTGGGGTGAGCGGGGCTTGGCAGGGAGCAGACAGTCAAAGCATATTTTGGGGGGAAAGGCTGAAGGGGAGAAGAGAGAGAAGGAGGTCAGGGCCGCAGGGACCTGGTTAGGACTCACTGGCCCAGGCCTGTTCCCCCTGGGGGGTGGGCTTCCCTGGCTGCTGTGTCTGTTTCACAGCTTTCCCCCTGCCCCCCCCCCCACGCCCACGCCCCCGGTTTGTTCAACACACATTCTCAGCGCACTTTCTGCCGTACACATTCCCGGCACACTCGTTGAGAACCCGCTTTGTGCCAGGGAAACGCAGAGTGAAAGTCGCAGTCCCTCTCTCTGTGCCCGGATGCGGGGGGCACACCAGCCGCAGTCACAGCGCACACAGCCGGGGGCGGCACACCGGGGCGGAGGCGACGCCTGGCTGAGCCGGGGCCGGGGGTCGGAGTGGGCAGAGCAAAGCGGGGAGCTGCAGAGGCCTGGGCGGCGCAGGCGACGAGGGTGGGGCCCAGCTGTCGGCCTGCGGCGTCCCTGCCCCAGGCCGGGGGCTGAGGTCTTCGCACCGAGTCCAGCGTGATGATCTTAAAGCAGCTGAGTCAGAGCGGCGCTGGCAGAAGGGTTTCTGCAAAACGTTTTCGTGTCAACAGTGTCAGGGTCACTGGAAGCTGTCAGAGCCGTGGGCTCCTTGCCGTGCTCCGGCCATGGGCCACCTCCTGGCTGCGAAGGTCAGGGGCCGCTCCCGGACCCCCACACTGTCTGGGACCCCTGCTCTCTGTGCACATTCAACACACGCTGCGGGCCAATCCCACGTGCCCGTTCGCGTGGCAGGCGCCTTCACAGCCTCGCCGCACGTGCGCCCCTGACGCCCACCCGCCTCCGCCTCTGTCCGGTGGGCAGGCAGACGTGGCACAGTGAGAACGAGGGACCCGTGGAGCTGCACACCAGGTGATGCTGGGCGTCAGCTTTACACCCCGAAAGGCACCCCGAGAGCCGCCCGGGCTGTCCCGGCGCAGGGAGGGGCCCTCGTTCCCGCTGCAGGGCCGTGGTTCTCAGCCCTGGTTTTGGCGATCATGGCCACAGCTGAGACCTACGTTCCCCACGGACGTCTGCGCCGACACCCAGTGTTTATTTCTCGGGGTTGCCGTCTCAGGAGCCGGCTTTCTGGGCCACACGACAAGTGTGTATTTGATGTTAAAAGTTATCGCCGGCTGTTCCTGCTGCGGCCACGTCACTTTGCACACCCACCAGCGACGGGTGAAGAACCGGGTGTGCTGGCGTGCCGGTGCACCCACAGCGCGGCGGACTTGGTCGTTACCGGCGTTTCTTCTTTTTGCCTCTCTGACCGGTGATGGCCATCGCGGTTTTAATTCAGGTGCTGGGAGCAGCTGAGGGTGCCGGCTCTCTTCTCTTGCTCCTCAGAGAAGCGTCTGCTCAGGTGTTCTGTCCGCTGGGCCGTCTGCCCAGTAATTTCTCTAACTGGGCTGTTTCTGCTCGGTTCGGGGAGTTCTTTACTCTGGATGAAAGTCCTTTGTTGAATTTGTGAATCACTAGTGTTTCCTTCAAGTCTGCAGCTTGTCTTTATCTGCCGAGTAGGGTCTTTTGCAGAGAAAATATTTTTAATTTTCATTTTAAATTTTAATGAAGTTTCTCTCCTGTGGTTTGCGCGCTGGGCGCCGTGCGTGGGAACTAATCCTTGGCCACGAAGATTTTCTCCTGTGTTTTCTTATCAGAGTCCCATGGTTTTATGTTTAGCTCTGTGATTCAGTCGCAGTAATGTTTTTGTAGAAGGCATGTGCAGATTTTAATTTCGGAACGATCCCTCTGGCTTGCAGGATGGATCGGAGGTGGCTGAGTGTGACGGCAGAGGAAACCGTGACGCGTGTGACGCAGGCAAGAGGGGACTTGGAGGCGCAGGTCGCCCAGCAGTGGGCTGACCCAGACCAGAATGTTGTGTGTGCATATACGTTCAAATGCACACATGTATGTGCATGTATGCGCACACGCACCCTTTCATGTGTGTGCATGTGTGTTTTGTTCCCTTTTTTATAATCACGTGGAGAAACCCCCTCCAACTTCCGAGGTTTTCTTAAATCTGTAAAGGGAAATATTTTTGGGTTTGGAAGATTTAATTTGAAATACGAGTTTGTCTAAAAGATAAGTTATTGATCAGTATGCACGGATGTACACGCCACGGTGCAGGGCCCATGGTTCAAAGCAGGGCTCTTCCCTAGTTCTCACACGGCCGGGTCTTCTCCACCCGCGTGGCTCCCGAGAGTGAGGGCTGGGTGCCCCTCGCTGTCCTGGAGGGTGTGGCATGACCTGGGCACCGTGGTGCCTCTGACCCCTGGCCCGGGGCATTACAGAGGTCATGCCCTCAGAGCTGAGGAATCGTGCTTTCAGTCTCGTGTGAGACAACGGGAAGCAGCCTTTTCGTGTCTCCGTGAAATGCCCAGGACGCCCCACGGAGCAGCACGTTCCGGGGAAGAGGAAGTTAAAGCTCCAAGGGCAAGACCAGTGATTGAACCTGACCTGCAAGCACCCAATTCAGACGCCAG
Source organism: Anoura caudifer (assembly GCA_004027475.1). Classification (NCBI taxonomy): domain Eukaryota; kingdom Metazoa; phylum Chordata; class Mammalia; order Chiroptera; family Phyllostomidae; genus Anoura; species Anoura caudifer. Next base: position 20,355 of record PVKU01010048.1, on the reverse strand, counting down.
CCGCTGCGGTGCCGACACCGACCTCAGACCTAGGATGTGGGTCCCACACCGGGGCAGCCTTCCTGCGAAGGTGACAGTCCGTCCCTGAGACACAAGTGACGCGGTGCACGGGGCGGCGCTTCAGCATGCCATGTGTATCTTCAAAATCTCCTCTTCTTCCTTTTCCCAGCTTCCCTCTGCGTCGGTGACATTTGAGGGTGGAGCAGGGAGTGCCATGCCCTTCCTGGGTGTGCGAGCCTGGGCACGTGTGCACATGTGCGTGTGTGCGTGCTCCCACGTGGCTGTTCTCGGTCCCGCACGGCAGAGGCGAAATGGGCCGCAGGTACGAGAACGCCGCGGGCCCTTCCTGCCTTCTGTCCCCACCCCCACCCCTGTTCCGTCTTAAAATAAGAGATGGTCACTTCTAACCCCATCATTTCTGTCTTTCTGTGGTTGGTGGCTCGGGCCACTGTGGGCACAGACGCTGGTGTCTTGGGCACCGATCTGGGGAAGCGTGCACTCGCTCGTCAGCTGTGGTCTTTCTCCAGGGCCTGGGTGGATGTGAGACATAACTGTTCCCGTGGACGTGGACGTGGGGTTAACGAGCGGAGCAATGAGGGGGCGTGTCTGTGTGTTTTCTTCCTCTGCTTGTGGGGAAAGCCTGGCAATCCAATCACTCAGAGGCATCTTCAAACCGACTTTCGTCTCTGCCTCTGGTAAGAATGCGCCACTGCACTGTCTCCGAAGCTGTTCCTGACTCTTTCTGTCATTTCGGAGGGAGGACAGGATGGACCAGGAGGAAACGCACCCGTCCTCGTGTGGGGTGCTCTGTGGGCGGCAGGTGCGGGCTCCCGCCCTGTGCCCTGTGTGAGGAGAGGTGGGACACGCAGGTGGCACTCCAGCCTCAGGACACAGTCACAACCACTCACCGGCAGCTCCCCGGGGCTGCCCACGAGCCCGTCCCGAGTCCTTGCTTCCTCTTCCGTTTCCTCCTTTTCTGCTAATTCCAACATGAACTTTAGCACAGCACCCTGGGGTGGGATGGGAGCTTCCGCATCCAGAGTCCCTGCCTTGTCCCCCCCACCTGGGTGGCGCTGGGCTCCCACAAGGCTGGCCCCTGTTTCCCGAACGGAGCACCTGCCGGGCTGTGGCTCCCTGCCGGGCCTCCTGACCGTCACCATGCCGTGCGGGTCCTTGCCACCCTCCCCACCCTGCCCTGCACCCTGTGGTCAGAATCTCAGCATGCACGGCCCAGCCTCTGCCCTCACACTGGGACCCGTGGGCTCATTCCAGTGTCTGCCCCAGCACAGCGGCGCAGGCTTGAGATCACATCCGGTTCCAACGCTGGTTCCCGCAAAATTCCTGTTATTGCCGTCGCTTCTCCGGCCGCTTGGTCCCTACGACACTTTGTGATGGTGGGATCACCACTCAGTCCTCTGCATGGTCAGGGCCTCCAGCCGGGCCCGGCCCAGCCTGCGGGGCCTGGTCTGGGCGTGCATCCTTGCCTCCACTCGGGGCTGCACCCTCCTCCTTCCTGCTGCTTCCTGGGGAGCTTGTTCACTCACCACACCCCGACTTTGCTGCTGACGCTGCCATCTCAGACCCGGGGATGGCCCTGCAGGCTGCAGTGACGGTGTCAGGGGTGACCATTTCCTTCTGATCCTGCGGTGATGCCGCTGACCGCCCTGCCTGTCACGCGTCAGTGCGCCTCCCGTCTCCACCGCTGGCTGGGCCGTCGGGGAGGCTGCAGGGGCCTAGGGATGGGGACAGACCCAGGGAGCACTGACGTGCTGCACAGCGACCCAACATCACAGGTCAAAGACGGGCTTAACCTGGCCGCAGGCAGCAGCTGCGTTTGCAGCCCCGGGCACCCACCGGTGCGTTCCACACGCGTCCCCACGAACTCCCAAACTGTCCCCTTTCCTCTCAGCCCCTCGGGCCCTGGGCTGCCTTGGTGCCGCCTCACGGCTGGCCTCCCTGATTGCGAGGGAGCACATCCTATGTGCACGCTGAACATACAATCACATAGGCATGCGTTGTGAATGCTTGTGATGCAGAAGCAGGTCCAGGGACCGGGACGGCATTCTGTGACCCTCTGTCTCTCCCGGCACCTGGTCTCTCTCTCCCAGCTGCTGCTCCCTCGGTTGGGGAGCAGAGGAGGAAGAGGAGGCTCAGAGCCGATCCCCAGTCCGCCGTTCTAAATGGGGTCCGGAGGGCGAACCTCAGCGTCTCCCGTGAAGGGTCAGGAAGCTCCCAGTGGTGGCCCAGGAGGTGAGCGGGTCAGGCTCTGTGGGCACACACGGTCGGTCTCTGCCTTTTACTGACCTGGATGCATGTGGGCGCCGCCCTCAGCAACCTGTGGACTCCTGGCTGGGCCTGGGTTTGTCCTGGGTGGGAGGGGTATCCTGGTCCAGGAGCAGCGTGGAGTCACAGGCCTGGCCCTGTGGCCACAGCATCTGAATCTGCACCTTCACCGGGCACTGCGGTTGGGAAGCTGGTACTTCACTGACCGCTGCCCAGTGCCCAGGCCGTGAGGGGCAGGTTCCTCACTCACAGGGCATTTTCTCCCGAGGTGTCTGCTGTGATTCCCGGCTGCACCTGCGCCCTGCGCTGTGGTCTGAGACCCTTTGGAAACACAGACACGCAGGTCCCTGGGTCGCCCCCCGGGGGAGCAGCCCGGCAGCCTGCACGCTGAGAGCAGCGGAGGGAGGGAGAGCAGGCACTTGCTGTGCTCCGCGGGCCCAGAGGCGGCTTTGCACCAACGTGGGATTTGCTGTGGGTGGCAACTGGAGTTCTTTCCCTGGAGAGCAGGCAGCCAGCCCGGCTCAGTGCCGGCTGCAGCTGCAGCCATGACAGAGACACCGCCCAGAGGGAGGGGGCAGGGCCCTGTGGAGACCTCGCCAGCTTCCTGCTGCACAGAAGGGAGTGAGGGGCCTCGGAGGAGCCCCGGGTGGGGGGTTGGCGGCAGGCAGGAGCGAGGAGCCACCTGGGCCTGGCCTCTGTGAGTCAGGAGCCGCCTGGGAGCCTGTGGGGGAGGCCCGGGTGGGACATTGGAGACGCCCTGGGGATCGACCCTTTCTTCCAGCGCTCTGCCCCGCCCTGCCTGAGGCATGTCCCCACCTCCTTCCCCACCTGGCACCCAGCCCCTGCTCTCCTGCCCCCTGGGGTGCCCCTCCCGCTTCAAACCTGCTGTCGTCCCAGACACCTGGGCACCTCTGGGCCCAGCATGCAGCCCCTCCCCCGGCCCTGGGGGACCTTCCTGGGGCCCATGCTGAGGCTGGAGGACTCCCTCCCAGCAGCGTGCAGACTGGAACCCTGGCTGGGTGCGCCGCGTCCTGTTTCTGCGTGTGCGCGTGCCGTGCACAGCCTCCCACAGAGGTGTTTGCAATGTTGGAGGAGTCTGCACGCCGTCCTCCACAGCGGCTGCGCCCGTCTGCGTCCCCACCCACAGTGCACAAGGGCCCCCTTCCTCCACATCCTCACCAGCACTGCCTGTTTGCTGATTTATTGATTATAGCCACCCTGACAGGCATGAGGTGGCATCTCGCTGTGGTTCCTATTGACATTTCTCTGACCATTAGTGACATTGAGCATCTTTTCATATGTCTCTGGGCCCTCCGTGTGTCCTCCTTGGAGAAGTGTCTGCTCAGGTCCTTTGCCCATTTTTTAATTGAGTTGTTTGTTTTTTTGGTGTTGAGTTTTGTAAGTTCTTTATAAAATTTTGGTTATTAACCCCTGATCAGATGTATCGGTGAATATGTTCTCCTGGTCTGTGAGTTGTCTTTTACTTTTGTTGACAATTTACTTTCCTGTGCAAAAACTTTTTAGTTTGCTGAAGTCTTATTTGTTTCCCTCGATTGAGGTGATATATCTGATAAAAAGTTGCCATGAGCAATGTCTGAGATTTTGCTGCCTATGTGTTCTTCTAGAATTTTTAACATTTAACTCTGATCCATTTTGAATCTATTCTTGTATTTGGTGTAAGAAGGTATCTAGCTTCATTTTTCTGCACACATCTGTCCGATTTTCCCAACACCATTTATTGAATAAACTATCTTTAGCCCATTGCATGTGGTTGCTTCCTCTGTCGAATATTAATTGACTGTAACTGCATGGGTTTATTTCTGGGCTCTCTATTCTGTTCCGTTGATCCATGTGTGTCTGTGTTTGTGCCAGGACCATGCTGTTTTGATTAGTATGACCTTGAAATATGGTTTGATATCAGGTAACGTGATCCCTCCAACTCTGTTCTCTTTCTCAGGACCGCTGTTGCTGTGTGGGGCCTTGCGTGGTTCTGTACGCATTTCTGAAATACTTGCTCCAGTTCTGTGAAATGTCCCTGGAATCTTGACAGGACTTGAGCTGAATCTGCAGATGGCTTTGGGTCGGTCACTTTTTAACTTTCATCTGAGACAACAGCTGTGGCCAAGTCCGGCCGAGTCTGGCCCTCACTTCTGTGGACTCTTGTCCTGCCGTGCCCCATCCTGGCTGCGGGGGACACCGCGGCCCCGGCTGTCTCAGACTCAGCTGAACAGACCCCCTGAAATCTTCCTGTGGATGTGTCCTTCCCGGGAGTTGCCTTGAGACAGAGGTATCTCCTCTGAGAAGAGGTGTTTCCGGCCCTTGTGTTCACCCGTGACCCACAGACAGGCTCGGTGGCTGGTCCCATCAGAGACCAGGTATGGCGGAGCACTTGCTGGCTGGCTGGAGGGGCTGTGCCCATACCCCTCACCTCCCAAAGGACACCTCCCAGGCTGTTCACAGCCAGGAGGGGTGGGGCCTGTGGAGGGAGGGCTGAGGTCGGGACAGGAGTCTGACAGAGGGGTGGCCTCCCGGGCTTGAGCCCTGCTGGGAGGTGCTGCCCAGGGCACCCAGGGACACCCCAGACTCTCCGAAGTTCTAGGTCATTGTCTGAGCTTTCTGGAGGGAGTAGTGATGGGACTCCACTCTCATCGTCCTCTTGTGGGGCCAAGCTGCCTGGCTGCTGAGACAAAAAGGGTCCAGAGAAAGGCTGGCTGAGCTGACTGGTGCAGGTTGCTGGTCTCCCCCACCCCCGGCCAAGCCCCGCCCCCCTGGCGATGCACACGTGCAGGACAGGTACAGGGACCTGTCCCTGCTTGGCACCTGTGGGGCGGCGTCTGCGCTCAGCGGGAAACGGTTGGTCCCCTCCAGCCTCCAGCGGGGAGCCTGCCCCCTCCCTGTGCCGCTGAGCCCCTGACATCCATGGGGCTGGGAGGACTTGGCCAGCTTTCTCTCTGCTTCTTGGGAAAGAGCAAGGTCAGGCTGACAAAGGGAACTGACGGTGACATGTGGCCACCGTGTCAAAGCGTGGCTTCCTGCTCATCACAGGGCCCTCGGCGGCCGACAGAGATGCCCACCGAACTTTCAGTCATAAGCTGAGTCGCTAGCTGCTGCCCTGGAATTTGCATTTGAGGAAAAACACACACAAAGGATCTGTCCCAGAGAACGGAGAGGCCGAGGGAGGGGCCCCCTGGGCACGGTCCCAGAGCCTGAAGAGGAGGAGGAGGCCCAGGAGCCTGGGGAAGGAGGCCAGGGGGGAAAGGGTGCATCGTCGGGCAGGGTGGTGGGGGCGGCACGCGCCGTGTTAGGGTCAGCGTGTGCACAGGGGTGAAGCAAGGGCTTCTCAGGCTGCCTGGGGCCTCAGGGGATGATCTCGGTGGTGAGGACAGGGTCTCAGGGCAAGGACCCTGGCTGAGCACCCAGGTAAATGGATGGGAGGGGCAGGAACCTGCTCGGAGGGATCTGCAGACGCCCTCCAGTGAGGGGGACTTACAGGGTCGAGGCTGAGGACAGAAAGCAGAGAATGGGCATCTTAACCTGCCGCTACGAGGGGTCCCATCGCATGTGGATGGGCCGGTGGGAGGATGGATGGTAGATGCTAAGTGGATGGAGGGATGGATGGAGACAGATGGATGGAAGTGTAGACAGATGCTGGGTGGATGGATGCGTGGATGGGCGGACGACAGATGATGTCCTGTTCGAGGGTCTTTCATGGCACGTAAATTATCTGTTGTAGCAGGAAATGCTGATTGCTTCCCTGCAGCAATTTATCACTTTTTCCTTAGTGAAAAAAAAACAAACAACATTTCTGCTAACCCATCGCCCAATCAGCTAACAGACCTCCTTTCTTAACATCTGCGTGGCAAGCCGTGTCCGGGGAGCTAGGTTCGTGCCTGGCTCCTGGCAATGGCCTCAAAGCCAGGGACAACCTCTGTCCCCGCCCCTCCTGCCCCCTGAAACGTGGGTGGGGCGGGCGCAGGTGGACTCCAGGCTGCCCCCCGGGGACCGCCGTGCATGCCGCAGCACGCGGTGTGACTGCAGGGCAGGGTCCCTGCTCCCGAAGTCCTCGCGTAGGGAGAAGAGCCTGTGCCTTGTTGGCACCCTGGAGGGCACTCCGCGGGCCTGCAATCCGCCTCCGCTGTCCCCCCTGTCCCTCTGTCCAGGGGGCGGAGCCTGGGTGACCGAGGAGGGCTTTGGAGCTGCTTAGACTGGCCAGTCTCCGTCTTAGGGTCTTTGGCCCATTTGTTACTTGAGTATCCGGGGCTCAGACTGCAGACAGTCACACGTGTGTGACAGATGCCGCCAACCACTGACTTGGGGGTGTCAGTTTGCTCACCCAGCTTGGTTCCTGTCAAAGGGACCGGCAGCCAGCCACGCACCCCTCCCTCCGGGCCCTGCAGTCTCCTCACTCCCCCCGGACTCCAGAGCACTGGGCTCCCCGGCAAGGTGTTCAGTAGGCACTGGGAACGCAGCAGGTAAGTGAGGAAGGGTACTATAAAGGATCTTAGAAATCTCTCTCTCTCTCTCTCACCGTCACACACACACACACTTTTGAAGACAAAAATGCACAAAATGGATGACTTCTCGCTGGCTGCCAGGCAGCGTTCCAACCTGCAGGGCGAGAGGCAGCTCTCTCTAATTCTGAGATCATGAGTCACAGGGAATTTGGCCCCTGGTGGGCTGTTTTTAAAGCTGGTTCTGTTGACCGTGGTAGCAGCAGAGGAGAAAAAGTCCACACCGCAAAGATAGTCGGGGACTTGAACCTAGAGAGACGCTGTCTGGCTGTCAGAAGCCCTGAACCAGCCATGCCTGAAGCAGGTCCCTCATCTTCCTGGTTACGTCAGCCGGTACGTTTCTTCCTGCCTGAGCCACGGAGGCTCCGATGTCATTACCTGGCACCAAGGTCCTTCTATCATTTTTAAAAGCCAGTGGTTGTTTTCTTCCCTATAAAATAACTTGGAATAAATTAGCTCCCTGTTTCCAAGCCCCATTTAAAAAATAACCCCAAGAAAAGTTAACGTTTTCTGGGTGTGGCTCGGTCAGTGATTGTGGCATTTGCCAAGTGTCTGCGTCGTTATTGGGCAAACTGAACTGAAGAGAAGGCAGAGTAAAGAGCTGCCCCAAGTCCCGGCGAGCTGGCCGTGCCGCAGCCCCGGCGCACAGGTCTCAACAAACGTAACAGCTTCAGCAGCCGAGGGGCCAGTCACGTTAGTCCGAGAGACAGGAGCTGCTTGTGTGTGAGGGTGACCTTGGGTTTCCGACCTGCACTTCCAACCAGGTCGTACCTGGACCTCTCGTGGCGGTGCCAGCCGGAAGGCCCATGTGCGGGATGAACGAGGCAGTTAGTCCGCTCCTAAGGCGGCCAGACCCCTCCCCGGCTGATCGGCAGCCAGAGGAGGTCGCCAAGCGTCCCCGAGACCGAGCGGCCGCCAGCCCGTCCTGTAGCAGCTGTGCCGCCATGTGGCTCCTTGCGTCCCTGCCAGGCTGTGGGGGGCGTGGGAGGGGGGCGCTGAGAAACGGCCCTGGCGGAACGGGACTCGAGGGTTGCATCCCTGCAGGGTGGCCAGGGACTCCCCTCCCATGGCCGGCGTTGTCTGCACGGCGTGAGTGTGCCCACGCTCACACAGACTGCACACTCACATGCACGTAAGCGCACGCTCCACATTCAGGGCTCACAGAGCCCCAACGGGCTGCTGCCCAGCCAGAGCGCACGTGGAGGCCAGGTGCCCGCAGGAAGGACTGAGGTGGCCGGTCGCTTCCACCTGGACGTCCGGGGTGAACAGCCGGCCTCACGCTGAGTGTGCTGGCCAGTTCCCTCCTCTCCTGGCCAGGGGCCGGGCCGGTAGCCAGCGGGACCCCCTCTGGAAGCAGCCACGCAGTAAAGATTCCAGGAGGCCTGCAGCTGGTGTTATGAGCACCAGGGTCAGAGTCTGGCTCACGCCCCTCCGTGTCTCCCGGAGCCTGTCTTCGGTGACGGTGCACTTGTCAGCACGCTCAGCGCAAGGACAAAGGAGCCCCCTGCAGGAGCCACGCCCGTGACCTCGGGCCGCTGGGCAGGACTGTGTGGGCATGGCCTCTCGTCTCCTCCTGGACTCGCCCCAACTGAGCGGCCCACCAGGAGCAGCCCTCCCCTCCGTCACCCTCCCTCACCCACCGCGGTGACCCCTCAGGGACCCTCTTCGCTCTGGGCACCTCAGCCCCGGCCAGCCTGCCCAGCCCTGGTCCCGCAGCCCCTACGCCTTCGTGTGAAGCAGACCAGTCACGTTGCACGAGAGAACAACGGGGAGGCGGACGCGGAGCCGTCCGTCAGCCTTGAACAGGGGACCCGCTCTCAATGCCGTCCCATCGCTGAAGGCCCTCTCCGCGCCGGCCGCAGGACAGCGGGGCCTGCCAACACGGCGGCTGCCTGAAGGAGGTGCGTCGGCTTCCCAAAGTCCTGGCTCTGGCGGCCCCACTTCCTCTCTCCGTCCACCCCCGGCCCCGGCCCGCGGCGGCCAGGTGGTACGCAGGCCAGACCCGACCCTCCACATATCCGCCCGGCCGCCCTCCACTCGCCACCGGCGGGGACAGGGTGGTGACCCCTCAGCAGGAGGGTGAACGGCCGAGCACCCCCCATGGGATCTTCATCTATTCACGACAGCTCAGGCCTTGTCCCGGATAAATCAGTGTTCACGGCGGGATTCCAGGCTGTAGGAGCCAGTGTTCTGGGGGCCCTTCCTCCAGGGGCCCCCGTGTGCCCCATGCCCCGGGCCTTGGCTCGGCGTCACCCTCTCCCACCTGGAACAGGCCACCGGCGCCCCAGCTCGCCTGTGAATGGCCCCCCAGAGCTGGACCCTTCACATTCATCCCCTTTTTGGTGGTTAGAGCACTGCCAATTTTGGTTAAGAAAGAGCAGATCTTGGTGAGAGTAAATGACAATATCCATTCTCGCTGTAGGACCCCGAGGGACGCAGCGTCGGGGGCACAGGGGCCCCGGCATCAGGTCCCCAGTCCTTCTTGTCCCCCTCACAGTGCGGCAGGGGGTGGTGGCCTGCCCTCACCTGTCCCTGGACCAGGCACCGACCAGCGGCAACGAAACCCAGGGTCAGGTGGCAGGAGACCAGGAACCCTCTCATGGGAGGGTCCTGTCTTGGGGGGCCCTGGGCAGGAAATCCCGCCCTTCGGGTCTGCCAGTCAGCCCAGGACCCTCCCAGCTGGTCCCCGTTTCGCCCCTCCTGTATTTGATGACATGCTGTAAGTATCACGCACTCACTCACTCACTCATTCATTCATTCACTCACTCACTCACTCACTCACCCATTCGCTTTCTCTCAGCTGAGCCAGAGTCAGCATCAGCATCTGTGATGTGCAGACTCCTCACCGACCCCTTGCCAGTGACTTGCGAGGGCTGCCTGCCTGACCCTGGGCAGGGACTGGACGAACGTCTGAGCATCCACGCCCTGTGAGGGGAGGGTCAGGGCAGCCCCCGTGGCCAGGGGCGGGGGGTGGGCTCAGGGACGTGAGCGTGGGAACCACGCGGCAGGGCGGAGCTCAGCGCTGGGCAGAGGCTCCGTAAAGCTCATCGGCGGTGCTATTCCTGCAGCTTCCCTTGGGCACGCACCGTGAGGCCGCAGGCCCTGAGTCGTGCGTGGGCGCCGGGAGCCCACGTTCCGGGAGCCCCGCCTCACAGGGGACGGCGAGACAACAACAGGAACCGTAACGCCACCTCTGGCGGGGACTCTCCATCGTGGGAGGTGCATGTGTTACCCCTGATTTCATGACAGAGCCCCAGCTGAGGTCCCGCGAGCGAAGGGACGCGCCTGGGATCCCTCGGGCACGGTGGGCGTCTTCGATGCTCCGTGAACGTCTTGCTGTGCCACCTGACCCCCAGGCAGAACCCGAAGGAAGAGCAAAGGGAGGTGGCCTGGCGGAGCTGGGAAGTGACAGCGCGCGGGGCCAGCGGGACGCTGCGGAGAACCGAGCAGCAGCCCTCTGGTTTCACGGAGCAGCGTGAGGTTCAGGCTACCGTCACGCGAGGGGGCGTCTCGGCCGCACCGCGGAGGTGGGTTCGAAGAGGCTGCAGGCATCAGAACGCAGAGAGCGATGGGGGAGGCTCAGGGGCTCACACGAAGGGGGGGCTCCTATTCCTACAAAAGGAACAAGGAGACAGTGACCCCCACCCACTAGTCAAGAGACGTGAGATTCTGCGAGGAGCAGGCGTCGCCCTGCAGACCCCTCACTGGGCACGGGGCCGCTCGGTGGATGGGGCAGGAAGCCATCGCTCACTCACAAGGAGCCAGCGGACTGAGTAACACGATCCGCACCCTTCAGTCCCCACGGATGGATCCGTACCTGCCCTGCATCGGCTCTGGGCTCGGGGGAGGGCCCGCTCGGGGGAGGGCACCTGAGACAGAACTCTGCTCGGACCCTGCTCTGCCCTGGGGAAGGGCCCAAGCCAGCCACCAGTGAAGTCAGTGCCCTCGGTCACCCCCTTGCCCCCTCTGGACACTGATGTTCTTGTTCACAGGTTGGAAACGGTCACACTTGTCTCGAAGTGTTTTCATAAAAACCGAGGAAGGAGATACATACGAAGACATCTTGAAGTGTAGATGGTGCTCTGAGAAATCCAGTATCGATATAATTGGATGCGATGCTGACCCATTTTTTAATTACACGTGCCCGGCACCTGTGTAGGCTGAGGAGCAGGAAAGCCTGGGGGGGGGAGGACTCCTGCGAAGGGTGCTACGTCCAGCTCAGGCCTCGCTCTGCAGCGGGTGCCGGTCGGGGAGAGGGAGCAGGTGCTGGAGAGGACCTGTGAGGCCAGATGAAGGTCATTCGAAGCTGCAGAGCCCGCGTCCTCTCGTTCTGCAGACGCATGGAAAGAAGGGCCCTGGAGGACCGTGCGCAGGGAGCAAATCGGGCAGTGCCCAGAGCCGCCCCAGCCGCCGCCCATTCGTAGCCGACAGCAGACAAGGAGCAGACTCGTTGTCGGAGGAAAACGGGGGACGTGCCATCCCCTGGGAGCCAGAGTAGTGTTTTCCAGGAGGGGACGTGGTAGGTGTGAGGCCAAAGACACGCCCAGGGAAAGGGGGCCCCCCGAGGGCCTTGTGACTGAGCAACAGCCGGTCACCAGTGACCCTCCCTCGGGGACCCTGGTGCAGCTGTGGGCCCCAGGAGAGAGGGCACCGGGATGGGCACCTCCTGAGCCGCAAGACTCACCTGTAAGGCCCGTTCGCAAATGGTCTGTCTGTTGACTAAACATCGGAGATCGTTTCCGTTTTAGAAACATGGCCCCCACGGTTTTTCACCTTTTGCGTCGCTGTCCTGTGACAAGTGAAAGCAGACGGCAGCACTGCCCCACTGTCCCAGGGAATTGGGGACGTGAGGCCAGGAGTCGTCAGGTTGGTCAGGTGCGGAGACTTCGTGCAACCCGGCTTTCCTCCTTCCCTTCGCTTCCGTGGTGTGTCTGTCGTGCTGGCTGACCCGTGGGAGCCGGACCGTCCTGGCCTCCCCGGACGAAGCCCCGCTTGGTCGGGGCGAACAGCCCTTCCGCTGTGCTGTCGAAGTTGGTCTGCTGGCACTTCGTTGGGGATTTGTGCATCCGTGTTCCTCGGGGATATTGGTTTGTCATTCTTCTTGAAGTGTCCTTGCCTGGTTTTGATATCAGCATGTGCTGGCCTCATGAGGCTAGCTTGGAAGCATTCCCCTGTGTATTTTTCGGAAGGGTCTGAGAAGGGGGCCATTAACTTTTTAAGGGTTGGGTGGAGTCCTCCAGCGAGGCTGCCCGCGAGCGTGTGGCCATGGGGTGCAAGATGGCGGTGCGTGCCCGCCTGCTGGGGTTTGTCTGTCTGTCATCAGACAGGATCCAGCGAGTGCTTGGCAGACGCGGCCCTGTGATGAGGTCGCATGCGTCAAGTTGCCATCCCAAAACATCGGGAGACGTCTAACAGAAGCTGTCACGGGGGAACCAGAAGTCTGACACGTGCAAGTCACCGAGCGGAGGAACCGTGATTAGTGACCCGCTGAGGCAGGAGAATGAAAGTGCGGCGTGCACAACTGTAGTTAGGTGTCCACGTGCCGTGGGTGAGGACACGGCCTCTCCCCCCCCGCCGCAGGGTGATGAATGGTGGGTGGGGACCCCACTGCGGCTCTGGACACCCCTTGCTGACGCCCCCAACCCCTACCCCCGTGACAGTCTGCCGCCGGGATGGTCCCTTTCCCAGGGGTCTCTGCACTTTGAGACCTTCATTCTAATGGATGAATGAAACCCGGTTTCAACATGTGGAGCTGGGGCGGGGGGGGAGTTTCTGACCAAGAAATGAAAATCTACCTGGATTTTCAAACTCAGTCCAAATGGGCAGCCCCCTGCTGCCCCTCGGCCTAGGCCCTGCCCCCACCTCGGCCCCCCCCCACCCCTGCCACAGGCCCCGATCAGTAGTGGAATAGCATCTGCTTACAAAGACTGCAGAGTCTGTGGCAGAGGTCACACCTAATAGGCCAGCAGCAGTGCGACACCCTGAGCGTCCCCGCACGTTTCGCCGCTGGAGAAGGGAAGCCCCGCCCCGTGGTACCTGCTGGGGCCCAGCTGCGGGGCTGGGCACGCTCTGCCGGGCTGGGGTCCCTGACCTACAGACCCCCTGCAACTCCCGTCTGGGTGCTCCACGGGAGGATGGGCGGGCCAGGGACCTCCCCCAGGTCCTTTTCTCGCTGGCTAAGTGGGGCCGAGTTGTCTTTGGGAGCACATCTGAAGAGTGGGGTGGGGCCCAGAGGGGTCGGCGTGTGTGCGGGCATGTGGTGGGAGTGCCCGGCGCCTCCTCCAGGGTGGGGCTGCACAGCGGCCACTCCCCCCCCCCCCCCATGAAGCACCAATGCCTCACCAAGCACAGAGCTCTCTGAACACCCACTTCATCTTGCCTCCCTGACCTCCCCACCAGAGGAGTCAGAAGCGAGGGGCAGTGGGGCTCAGCGGGAAGGAGGAGCAAGTCACCCGAGGGCCTTCTGCTGGCTGTCACACAGCCTGGGGGCCACGCAGCACCTGGTACCCAGCTCAGCGGGCCCCACGCACGGTTGGGGCTGCTGGGGAAGGCCCCCTCCTGCTCCATCCTGGGCTCTTCCCCTCTGGTACCTGGCTTGCCTTATGGAAGCCAAGCACGTTCTGCTCGCGCCCGTCCCTGCGGCTGCCCCACAGGCGCAGGCGTTTCCCTTTGTTTGAGGCAGGAGCCCTGCCACCACGCGGAGCACGTGGTCGGAGGCCAGGGAGCTCGGGTCCCTGTGCCTGCAGCCCGTCCCCAGGGCTGAGAGAGCTCCAGAGCTGCGCCCTCCCACGCTCTGCAATTTAAGAACCCCAGGCGGTCAGCGCGGGGCTGACAAATGGCGGCAGCTTCCCTGCTGTCGGTGCGCTCGGGTCAGAGGGCGTTTGGAGCCCGAAGCCCAGGGATGAGGGATGGCATTAAAAATCACCGAGATTAAAAACACGTAGCCTCCCGAGTCAGCGGAGCAGAGCTAACAGCCCCATATAAAGAAGCTTAGTGTGGGATGAGCCTGTGTCTGGGAGGCAGGCGCAGACCTTGCAGTCGCCATAAATCTGCTTCCTGCACCCACTGCGGAGCCGGGGCTGGGGAGGGCGCCGGGAGGGGGCGGGGAGTGTGCGCGTGCCTGTGTGCGTGTGTGCGCGCGCGAGCGTGTGGGCGTTTGAGAGAGACAGAGAGAATCAGAGAGGGAACAGGAAGGGGGGGAGGGAGGCTCGGAGAGGGAGAGGGGGAGACGGAGAGAGGAACCCGGGAAACCGGGGAGGGCTGGGGCGGGGAGTGAGGTGGCGCCGCCTGAGCTGGTGGGGAAGGGAATGGAAGTGTTTATTTCTCTCTTATGTAACCTGAAATGGCAGCTCTACTTCCCAATTCCAGCCTGTGCATTTATCTTTTAAAATTGCACTTTGCTATAAATCAGGCTTCCGCAGGGTGTTTTTCTTCGTGTCTGCAGCCTCTCTCCCAGCCTCTCCCCAGACCCCCCTCTTCCGCGTCTCCCCACCACCACCGCCGCTCACACTCCTCCAGCGCATGGATCAAACCCAGCAGCCTCCCTTCCCTGCAGCTCCTGCTATAAATAATTTTCCAGGTGACAACGTGCTTCTGCAGGGGTAGAAATCTATCTTCGATCCCACAAACATGCATTAAACACCTGTTATGCGTTCGTGTGCTGTGTGTGCGTGGGGGGGGGTGGTACTGGGGAATAGTAATGGGCTTGTAACCTCGGCGCTCAAGGCTTTCTTGACCTCATGGCAGGAGGGAGGAGGAGCTGGGAGCAGTTAGGGCAGGAAGTGTAGATCATCCTGTTTGAATAGAATAATGGCATCGAAAGTTTCAATCGAGGCAGCGTGGGAGGAGGGAGACCCGAGAGGGGGCATCACGAAGACCGGACGCGTCTCCAGGCTCACGGGGTGCGGGGTGCACGGGGACAGCCATCTGTTTGCGCCACGCCACCGTCCCTCTGCGTGCTCATGAAGTCCATCCCCGCGTTCACTGGAGATTCAAGTGAATTAATAAAAGAAAGGCATTTTAGTTGTCAAATTCTCAGAGGGGCAAGGGTTAGAGTGTCACCTCCACCGTAATTAACTCGGGAAAATAAAGCGCTCGGCCTCCAAGGAGGCGTCCCCAGGGCGAGTCGCCCGCGCCACCCGAGTTGGGCTCCTCGTCTCCGGGCGGGGCCGTGGCAGGGGCGGCAGGACCAGGGACAGCGCCCGGCCGCGGGCGGGTCGCTGTCCGGAGCCCGGTGCTGAATCTGGCGGCCGCCTTCTGGCCGAGTAAATCCAGGCCAGCTGTTCGGGGCATTTCTGAGTCCCTCCTCTTACGTGGGATGATGAACAGGGCTGTGGCGAGGATGACAGGGGATGACATGTCAGAGGAGGGCCTCGCGCCCAGGTTCCTGTCAGGGCTGTCGGCACACCCTCAGGACGCCCAGGTGGCGCCTTGCGAAGGTGTCATTAACATGTCATCGTCACTGAGCGGCCTGCGGGGCCGGCCGCTGGTCCCCAGCTTTAAGCTCCCTGCGGGTAGAAGGCGGCGCGGAGTCTCCTGGGGCGCGGAGCAGGTCTTTCCGACAATGCAGAAATAATCGCGAGGCCCTGCGTTCCGAAGTTTTTCTCTGTGAGATGAATGCAAAGCACCTAAAGATCGAGGAGGGTAACGCCCTTCCTCCCATGAGAATGTTTGATGCCTTGAGTGAGGCTGATGAGGGGGTTATCCAGCCTTCGAACTGGACGGGCGGTGGGGCTCACCGGGCTAAGCTCTTCTTTTTCCTCGGGGTGAAGGGGCGTCACCATCGGCCCCCGCTCGGCTCCGAGTTCCGATGGCTGCACAGGGCGGGGCTCTCGGGCGGTCCTAGGGACAGAGCTGGCAGAGAGCCGGGGAGTGGACGGGCGGAGGGGCGCTTTAGCTTGGATTTATTACGGAGGATGTTATCTTAGGCTGCGATTTGGCCGAAGGCTTTTAAGGAGGAAATCCAGGCAAGCTTTGTAAGTAATTCTTTGCAGGAAAGGGTGAGGCGAGGCCCGAAGCGTTACTTGTGGAAAAGCAGGAATTTAAGAGGGGCCACAGCAAGGAGGAGCAGGGGGAGTGGATGTGGCAGACTGGACTGTGACCCCAAAATTCATGTGTCAGACTCCCAGCCCCTGTCCCTCCAAATGTGACTACCTGTAGAGATGGGGCCTTTATTTTTTAAATATTTTTTATTTATTTTTAGAGAGAGGGGAAGGGAAGGAGACAGAGAGGGAGAGAAACACTGATGTGTGGTTGCCTCTCACATGCCCCGACTGGGGACCTGGCCCACGACCCAGGCATGTGCCCTGACTGGGAATCGAACCAGCGTCCCTTTGGTTCACAGCCTGCACTCAATCCACTGAGCCACACCAGCCAGGTCAGGATGGGGCCTTTAAATAGGTGACTCAGTTAACATGGGGCCATGCGGGTGGCGCCCGATCCAGCATGACGGGCGCCCTGGTTAGAAAAGGCCAAGTGGACCCAGGGAGACCCTGGGACGCACACCCAGGGGGATGACAGGGTGGACACAGGGGAAGCCGGCCGTGTGCCTGCCGAGGACACAGGCCTCTGGAGAAGCCTGCCTGTTGATGGCATGACACATGTCCAGCCTCCATGCCTGAGACCACACACGCTGTCGTCTGAGCGTGCAGTCCAAGGTTCTGTGACGGCGGCCTGAGCTGAGTGACGTGCTGGCGAGGAAGGGGAAGGAAAGGTGGGGAAGAAGAGGCGGCGAGCACTGCACTTTCAGACGCATGGCCTGGAGGTCCTTTCAGCCCTCCCCACCATCCGACAGGTGGCCGCTCACAGCCCGTCTCGAAGATTAAAAGGCAGAGGTGACACCAGCCCAGACGGGTGAACAGTTAGGACCGCAGGGCAGGCAGGATTCTGAGCCGGATCCACACCCAGGACAGCGGGTGCCCCCAGGGACACCCTGAGGCTGCCAAGGGCATGGCCCTGGAAGGCAGGCACCAGCAGCCAGGCCAGGGGGGCGGTGGGGAGGGCAGGTAGCCTGGGGCGGCTGGGGTGACGTTAGAGTCACAGGCTCTGAGGTGCTGTGTGTGTCTGCACATGGGGCTGGGAAGAGGGAAGCTTCTGGGCTCATTTAAATAATACCCAGCAGCCCTTCCTCCAGGCACAATCCTGCCCCTGCACAGCCCCGGAGGCCCCAGGCTGCTGTCCTCGGTCCAGGGCCCTCAGGGGCAGCCACTCAGGCAGGTCCCCTCCCCCAAGGACAAGGAGGAGCCACCCCTCCAGTCTGGAAGCCACCTAGGCTGGCAGGTGGGCGGAGCACCTGCTGGGATAAAGCTTTAGCTCAGCAGCAGCAGCTGCAGCCTGGTACCTGCAGTTCACCCAGGGTAGTCGTGAGTCTCGGCCCCCTGAGGTGCCAGAGCTGTCGGGGTGGGGGAGAAAGTAGACCGGCCTTCCTACACCCCGCCCCCACCCGCCACGTCCTCAGAATCTGGGCCAGTGCAGGGCGGGCTTCCCAGCAAGGTGACATTGGCCTAGCACAGAGAAATGCCACTAATTCGTTTAGAGGCAGAGAGCTGGAGAGACCAAGAGGCAAATCAAGCCTCCCGCCGCCCAGGTCTTTGCGGGTGGAGTGGATGTCCTCCAGCCGGTGCCTCCCGCCCTTGAGGTGACCTGGGCCCCCATCACAGAGTGGTCCCCTGGGGGCCCAGACTCGGCAGTTGTAGCAAGCTTCCCCGTGCCAGGTGGCGGGGTGGTCGCCTTCTCCCAGGGCACTGGCTCTCTGCACAGGCGTCCCACAGGGCAGCCAGGTGACCCCACTGAGGCCGGGAGCAGCTACGTCCTGCTGTGACCCCTGGCAGCCTGCCACCCGCTTGGCACTGTGTGGGCCGGCCTGCCTGTTTATTCCAGGAAGGAGGCCGAGCCGGGTGCAGCCCTGAGGCCTGTGGGGTCCCCAGGCCTCCAGGGAAAGGTTCCCAGTAGCCTGGCCACTGAGCAGCATCCCCTCCCTGCGTGCTCCTGGTGAGAACACAGGGGCTGCCGGCGGGAACTTGACCTCTGCGGAAGTTGGGCCCCGGGACTCCGCTCCTTCCTCAGTGAATCATCCGGAACTGGTGGTTCTGCCTCATCCCAAAGACGCCGAGTCTCGACAGAGCCTAAGGAGGGCCCTCGGCTGGTGCCAGCGGGGGCCCGGAAGACAGGTCTGTGACCCCACAGGCACGAGGACGCCCCTGGCCTTGCCTTCTGAGCCACACACAGGATTTCTACTAACTTTTCAAACAGTTTGCAGGGAGCTTCTCTCCCCAGGTGGCTGGAGGACAGCAGTCACCAGGGCGGACTGTGCGGGACTCAGTCTCTCGGCCCCGGCGTCACCACTGAAGAAGCCGCATCACCACGTGTGGCTTCCTGCCTGAGACACCCTGTTCCGGGCCCTGAGTGGGAAGCTGGAGAGAATGGAGGGTTTCCCGGCCAGATGCCATGTCCTCCGGAACATGGGGTCAGAGAGTCTGGCATCTTCTGGCCTGGGTACTGTCCTTCCCTGGGGTCCTCAGCCGGAGCCTGGCCACCGGGACACTGCTGCGTGGGGCCCTGGCCCAGGCGGGTGCCCTGCGGTCAGGTGAGTGGGCCGGGGATCAGCGGGCCAGCTCACATCGCAGCCCAAGGTGGCGTCCGTGTTTGCCGAGGGCCACTCAGGCACCACCACCCAAACCGCACAGCAGCCCCGTGGTGAGAGGCGGGCTGTGGCTCCTGTCCTGTGGCGAGCTGTGTGGATTGCAGCTCCGGCAGCTTCCCTGGGGCCCGCTCCCGGGGGGCCGCTCTGCCCTTTCCTTGCATTCATTCCCTCCCCGGACAGGACACACCTGGTCCCATTTGGGGCCCTCAGGACACCCTCATGTGCCTTGTCTGGTGTAATCCTCACACCCTTGTCTGGTTCTCACACCTTGAAATGGACCAGAACCCACTGCTGTCCAGGGGCAAGGGCGGCACTGATTCCAGGCACCTGGAGTCCGACCCGTGGGCTGCTCTGGAAGCCGCTCTGGGAGGGCAGCGCCTCTCTGGGCAGGGGCGAGCCCACCGCGAGTTTACCGTCGGGTTTGAATACCCCTGGGTCCAAGGGCTCATTTAACATTCGAATCCCCCGTGGAAGGCAAGGGGTCACACCACAGACACCACAGGGCACATTCTTTCCAGGGATCTGGTTCTACCCGTGTCCCAGCGTGGGGTGGTGGCCACCCATGAGGCTGCAGAAGCGAAGCCAAGTTCAAGGCTGAACCATGTGCTCTCATGGTCCTGGCCTCCGAAGGGCCTGCTCTAGGGAATCCCCCCCACCCGCCACGACCAACCTGACGCTCCAGTGGCATCGACCCAAGTTGGAAAGCCAGTGCCCGAGAGGGTGGGCCAGCTCCCGAAGCTTCGCATGTGGCACCGGTCTGTCAAAGCCACACTCCCTGCGGTTTCTTTGTGCCTCCAGGCAGAGAAAAGAGGTGGGACTCCATTCTCCTCACGGAAAACGAAGGAACGTGATTCGTTGGTGAGTGACCAGCACATAATTCATCGGCTGGAAGGTCACGGAACCAGCCAGGGACACCCTCGTGACTTCAGGAGAGTACAGGCATCCCTGCTGCCCACACCCAGCTCCACCTTCAAGAGCCGGGCCCCTGCCATCCAGGGGTAATGCACACAGTGGGCACGGATATTCCTGGCCTCTCTCAAAGGACAGATTGAAGGGAGATGCCTGGCCAGTCCCTGGTTCTGGTCCCGGGCCAGCCTTCTCTCCTCCCACGCCCCTTCCTTCCTGCTGGGAACGTGGGCACAATG
Source organism: Anoura caudifer (assembly GCA_004027475.1). Classification (NCBI taxonomy): domain Eukaryota; kingdom Metazoa; phylum Chordata; class Mammalia; order Chiroptera; family Phyllostomidae; genus Anoura; species Anoura caudifer. The sequence goes on along the minus strand of PVKU01010048.1, from coordinate 775 downwards.
GCCGGAGAAAGGACAAAGAAGCATCTCAGAGGCATTGACCCTGGTCATCCCCCGGGTGACCTTGAGCATCCGGGCCAAGGCCAGCCACCAGGCACCTGCGGACTTCTCACCACGCAACGGTGAGTGCACAAACTCCTACACAAGTGAATCAAGGGGTGTGCACACCTTCCCACCTTGAGGCCAAGTCTTCGTCATCAACAGTTCACCCTGCTCCTAACCCGGTGCTCACTGTGCACCCCTTGCCCGTCGGAAGTGGGCTCAGGACAGTGGTCACCCTGCAAGGCAGCAGCCTGTCCCTCAGAGGGCGTGAGGCCAGATGGCACTCTCGGCCTCGGGCCAGGCTGTGGGCCGCCCCCGGGGCAGAGACCAAGTCTTCCTCTGCCCTCTCCTGGCATCGATCGAGAGAGGCACCGACCCTGTGACGGCTTAGCGAAGTGGCTCTCATTGTGGAAGCCTCCTTAGCAATAAGCAAGGTGAAGCGAATGGGCTTTGATTAAAGTCTCAGAACAATCCAAGATGGCCAGGGGCTCACCCCTGGGCGTGCGGACAGCTCCCCCACTGGCACAAGGCTGCAGGTCTTGGGTGGTGGCCCCAGTCGGCCAGGGCAGGTGTAGGGGTGCCCTCAGGCCCTGGCCCTGGTGACCCGCTCCTCCTCCTGGCTGGCTCGCCCTCTTTTCTTGCGCCCTGGCCCGACCCACTTCCTCTCTCCGGGCCTGCATCTCTGCCCTCAGCGCTGGGCTGCCCACGCAGCACTTCCTCTTCAACCAGACCCTGG